>ML808195.1:154393-193217 GCA_009831015.1 Picea engelmannii | reverse complement strand
CATCCAAATATGATTTATAACTCTGTAATAGACCTGGTGTATATTATCACATACCTGCAAACCTTCCTTAACTTTAAACAACAAGAGACTAGAATTTACATCAAAATTTTCTAGACTCTCACATGACTAGTTTTGGATTAGTCAATAGCCCTAACTTGAAATAATCATAACTTTGTACCTATAATAAATAAAGATATGAAAACGATACACAATGTTCTTCAATGTCTTTTATGCAATTCCTCCAGGTGTCACTACTTGGAACCTCTCAGAAAAGTAGTTATATAAAAAATGTTATACCTTTATGAATTATGGCTTATTCTAGAGAGAAGCCTTGTAGAGTGTGCTCTGCATGGAATATTTGTTGAATAAATCTGAAACTTAGAAAGCATCATCAAAAGAATTTATCCTTCCTTGAATTCTGGCCTTCTTTTCTTCACCTTCCCTCGGAAATTTGGATTAGATATCCTTTGGTTACCTCAGACACCTATAGGTATTCAATATTCTCAAGTGTGTCTAAAATTAGAGAGCCTTGCCTCTTATTTATACTCTCCAAGTAGCTTCCTTAAAAATATCTTCTAGGTCACTTTGCCCACTTTCCTTATTTTAGGGTTAACCCACTTCTAATTTCTTCATTAAATTTATTATTGAAATAATTTATTTTTTATTCACTTTGAATTTTAATACACTCATCACTTCACTTTATTATTTACCTTTTAAAATCTCTTAAACCACTTTGACTACTTTGACCTTTTGGGGCTTCTAGATGACATAAGAGGGTCCTCCAACTTCGTAAGGCCATAACTCTCAAATCGTGAGGAGTTATGTGATGTTCCAAATACCACCAGAAATGGAATGACATGTACCATCCATATAGAATAGTATTACCTACAAATATATCAAAACTCATACCATTCTCCATAAAACATACTTGGTTCCATTACCCAAAACTGGGTTCTCCAACTTCTCATGGCCATAACTCTCTAACTATGAGGAGTTATGTGATGTTCCACATACCGCCAGAAATGGCATGACAAGCACTATCCATATAGGATATTTTCACTGACAAATTAACTGACCTTAATCTCATTATTCCACAAATAAGCATGGGTTCTCTAACCATACTTCTAGGATAACTCAATCCACAAAGCATCTTCCCATGAGGGATTTCACCATAAGGGGACCATTTTGGAGTTCATCCATTTCTATGTATTATCAACCATGAAAAGACAATAATGAATCATATTTACATCAAAATATATTGTGTCCATTACCCAAACTTTGTTCTACGAGACTTTCTTCAAGGGTTGACATCAATGACAACCAACCTTAATCAACACCATATTTATGTGGCACCATCATGGTCGGAAAACCACAAGGAGATGAACTGGGCTTGATGACCCCTTGATCCAATAAGACATGTACATGCTTCTTGATCTCTTTCATATCCACAACTAACATCATGTACATGCCCACATTATGAAGTGAAGAATCTTGTTGAAGATGTATGTCATGTTGGATTTCCCTCTTAGAAGGTAATCCATCTAGTTCTTGAAAAATATCATCATACTTAGAAATAATATCAACTGATTCATTTTTATGAGATGGATCACACCCTTGGAAATCATCGGATGTCCCAACATCGTTCTTCAAGATCTGATGAGGACTCTTGTTTTGAACATACATTGTTTTCATACATGCTTTTTCCCATAGATTCATAGGTAGAATCTGATCATGTATCATTTCTTTGGTTGCGTTGATTATAGTTATGTTATTCCTCTCTGCAACCCCTTTTTTTTTAGGTTTGTAAGGATCTGTGTACTCCCTCTTGATCTCTACTTCAATAAAAAAATTGTTGAAATCCTTGGAGGTGTATTCTCCTCCATTATTTAATATTAGTACCTTGATCTTTCTTCCAGTTAGGTTCTCAACCTAAGCTTTGAATTCTTGAAATTTTGCAAGGACTCCATCCTTGTTCTTCAAGAAGTAAATCCAAGTTTTACGAGAGTGATAATTTATGAAGAGTACATAGTACAAATATCCATTTAGGGAGGAAACAATCATTATCCCACACACATCTAAATGTATAAAGTCCAAGATTTCCTTGGATCTATTGTCACTACTCAACAAGGAACCTTTAACATTCTTTCTAAGAGAAAAACCTTTGCAAATACCTTTATGTTGAATCTGTATCTCTGGAAGGCCTGTTACCATTTTCCCTAGAGCTGAGAGAGCTCTATAATGAATGTGAGCAAGTCTTTTATGCCATAGCTCACTCAAGCTTATAGTATCATGTAATAGGGCTTGGACTGGTCTGATGGTCTATCTGTATAAGTTGCTTTCTCAAACACCAATTACTTTTGCATAATTTATATGTCATTATTTGTGCCATGCAAGAACTCTTCCTTCAAAAAAGGTAACCTTGTAGCCTTTGTCTTCTAAGGTAGAAATGGAGACAAGGTTCCTCTTCATCCCAAATACATATAATAATTCACTTAGTTGAAGTTGCATGTCAGAATCTAGTTGGAAGGTAGAAGTTCCAACCCCTTTTACATTATATCTGATATTGTCTCCAAGGACAACATGTAGATTGGCCTCTTTCTCAACAAGATTAGTCAGGTGATCTCTAAAACCGGTCATGTGCCTGGAGGCACCATTGCCAATTAACCAAGTATCATCATTAATAGGGACCATACCTTAGAGTGTTTAAATGTTGATGTCTTCATCTCTCTGAAGTATTGGCTTCCAGAAACTGAATTTTCTTGATCCATCAATCTTGTCTTTCATCATAGTTATTGTTATCACCATATAATTCCCATCTGGTGTCTGAGTTTTAGAAATTTTATGATGGGTTAAATTGTCACAGAGATGTGATAAATTTAGAGGACCCGTCTATATCTGGCGGAGTTTGGACAAAATAGCAGAGATATGAAGAATAAAACTCAACAGACCGTCGATCTCAAAAGAGGCCTGGATCAATGACCAAGACGTATATTGGAGATACAACTAGCACAGAGATTAAGCGGTCGAGGGTGGGTCGGGGAAAACCATCACGGTTTTTTGCAGGACACGTGGCGCCCTTAGAAGCACATCGGAAAGGAGGGTTGTCTGAACAAAACCACCTTTTTTAACCTCTAATGTCAAAGTTGTCGGGAAAGACACTGACCATAGATCTTGAAACGACCCAGATCAACGGCCAAGGTGTAATTCGATGATCGAAGTAGCACGAGAATTAGCCGACAGGGGGTGGACCAGGGAAAGTTACCCTAGCTTAAATCATGGACACGCGACGTTCTATGAGACACATTATGTCTAAGGGTGGTTCATCCAAAACTGCTTTTATCCAAAACCTGATGGCAATAGACACCTATAAAAGGAGGGACATCGAGCATTATTCTATGAGTATTTGAAGCAGTCGAACGTTCGGAGATTTGGCACAAAGCTTATATCCAAATTTTGAAATTCAAAACCGAACCAGGCCATTTTTCTCGCCACTTATCAAGTATTCTTCACAATGGCTGCCAACCCTATTGTTTTATCTGAGAGTGAACCAGATACTCCCTCCAGGGAGGATGCCCTAGTTGACAGAGATTTTGACATTTTCAACACAGTGATGACGGTCTCACCTATTTTTGTGTCTAAAGAGAATTTTTTGAACAACATTGGATCCCACATATCCTTTCTTGAAGCGGCTCGAGCCTCTTTCACCCCTTATGTCGTAGAAACAATTTTCCCATTCCCTAAATTTGTGAGCTGGTGTGTGGAGAGATATTCTCAGGGAGAAAGATTCATCCTAAACAAATTAAGGTCAAAAGTCCTGTGTAAAGTAGATGGTCCCTCGCTTTGACATGCCCTAAATATACCAGATGCCTCCACTATAGTGTCAGAACCCTTTGAGGAACAGAGAATGATTATGATTTATAGAGAATGCTTTCCCGAGATAAAAACCATGTTTCTGCAAACCATAGTCAAACCAGAACATCATTCAGAAATTCTATACCTGCTTGCCAATCTAAGCGTCATGATCGTCGAAGTCCAATGGGCTTATTCTTTACTAAGTCAAATTCTAGGTCTAGACAATGACAAGTTTGTGGTAGAGGTTATGCTAGAGATCCTGTTAATTTTGTTCATGTCTGGGCAGTCAGTCTGTGTCAGTTTCGATGAATTTATTGCGAAGAATATACATCAACAACTGGTTAATTTAAGTTCGTTAATACATTTCAGATATCATTCTCATCTATTGAGAATGTCTCTGGTATCTAACAATACTTAGCTTCCTGAAGCTGAGTTTATTTTGACTGAGTGTAAAAATATCACCATGCTCATCTTCATCAACTAAATCATGTCCAAAATATACAGTCTCATTTTTAGTTCAGATTTTCCAAGAGTCCTGGAAGAGATGAAAATTCGTTGCAGCCGAGTCCGAAGAATACGATGGGAGATTAGATGTTTTTCACTCAGTCCACCATGATTTGGGTATACGGATGCCAAGAAGGACCTCACTTTTTACCATTTTTCCTGACTCCCAGGGTATTTTCTTTGGAATTTATAAGACAAAGGATCATCTCAGAGACTGAACACTTCCTCAAAGCTCACAAGGCTTCAAATATGAAATTCTTATTTGTGGTGGGTCCTTTTGTGGTGAGGAGAAAGTCTTGTTTGCCTCAAATTCAGCCTAAACTAAATGAATTTGGGTTCACACAATTTCAAGGAAGAATATATGATCAACATTAGGTTATATCAAAGAGGATAGTGGCCAATCTAGAGACCTGCACAGAAATGGAGGTCATCACGCTGCATGATCAAGCAAAGCAGACAAAGATTACTTCCCAGCAAAGCCTAGCACAAAAACCCTCACCTAGATTGATTATCAAGGCTCCTAAAATGAGCATATTCAATAAGAGAAGTAGTTCAGAAGCCCTAGGGTCTTGCAGCCAACAAGACACACTCAAGAAAATGAGAGTCACATCACCTTCTCCAATTATTGCCTTGGAAGAAGAAGAACAGAAAGAAAATACGTGCATGGAGATGGTATATACCAAGATTCGGAACGAAGAGATCAATCCTGAAAAAAAAACACAAAACGAAGGCAGCATGAAGGTCTTCAACAACAAGAAGCAAGTATTTGGCCAAACTCTTCGGACGGTTTATTAATCTAAGGAAGGCTTTCTACATCATTATGTTGTGAAAGGGAGTATGGCCAATAGTGATATAAAGGATCTTTTGCCCAAAGTAGAAGGGACATCTCAGCGCAAATCTCACCTACTCTCAGTTAGAGATATCGAGAAGAAGACATTCAACATTGCAGTGGTCAATAATGATAAGGTATCTGAGTTCAAGGTACACTATGAGAACATCGACGCTACTGACAAAGTGAAATTCCACAGAAATGTCAATGATATGTTGTACGTTGATTACCTAAACTTAGCTCTGAAGGTTGGAAGGTTGACAACACATGTATTGAAACTTGATGGACAACTGAAACAAGAAAAGGTGTCCAGCAAATTTTGGATGATGCAAGTAAAAAGATTAGAGTTTGAAGGTCCACAGGGGGTGAAAGACTCGCTAGACAAAAAGGATAAAATGATCCAAATTTTGAAGAAAAGATTGAAGATGTCACCTACAGACCATCCACAGACAACAGATTTAACTTCTTTGGAGCAAGAAAAGGAAACCTTTAGACAAGAGGCTCTAGACTACAAGGTTAAAGTGTTGCAATTGGAGAAGGAGAAATACATTTGGTCACAGATGCAGGTGAAAACATCATATATGGATACTATCGTACTTGCTAATGCGAAGGGTGGATCAAATGCTCAGGGGTTAGTTCAGGCTATGTCCTAGATAAGTTTGAAAATAGGCGATATCAAGAATCTAAACAAAAATTTAGAAAAGATGAAACAAGAGGCGAAGGGGAAGGACAAGATCTTAGCTCAACTCAACAGAGAGAACCAAGACCTGCAAGAAAGAGTGACCAAGCTTAAAACCAGATTGAAGGGTAAAATGCTACTGCAGGGAGACAAACATGTGATATGGGACACAATTGTTGCAGAGGTTGCTAAATTCAGAAATTATCTTAACTTTATCAACGACAAAGACAGCATGGCTCCTACACCTTGGAGCAAATACGTTGTTGCAAATGAAGTGCTAGTGAAGAAGCCCTTGGAATGGGCTCAAAATACCATCGAATTATTAAAGGCCATACCAACTGTTGATCTTCAAACCATTGGTGTGAAGGACAGGACCGCTTTAATCATTTCATCCAAGAGAATCATTTCCAAACACAACCTACTCAAATCATTTCAGAATAAAGTTGTGCAAATGGACCTTAGCATACAAGAGTTTAAAGACGCCTTTGAACAATTGTTTGCTAAAGGCCTCCCCTCATTCTGGGATGGAAAAGGCTCATTATACAAGCAGGAATATTATCACACTCTGCTCATGCAATGCGGAATGGACCATTCCAGGTTTGAAGATATGGAGGAAAGTTTGAAAGGTCCTATCTTGGTAGAACATTTAACTATTGATTTCGAAATTATGAACAAATTCAAAATGGTGAAAGTTAGCATGCCAATCATGTCCTACACAATGTGAATCGACCTAGAAATTTTGATTAAAGAAATGATGGACTATTAAAGCCCCTCGGATGCGCAATGGAAGGAACTTGTGTGGTTGCGAAAGACAAAATTACATGTCCCGGGAACAAACAAATAATCTCCATATGTCACCCATCTTACAGGATCCAACGAAAGTGCAGAGTAGACCAGATGTAGCGAAAGAAGCCAGGCGGGCAAAGAGATTGTTCATGATGATGAAACATTTCTTTTTTGCTAATGATTGTAAGTTGTTTTGTATACCGAAACTGACATCCAAAACTGTTACAGAAGCTTAAACGTTTCAGTTTCAGTTATTTTTTATCAAACTGTATAAGTACTACGAGGATTGAATTAGTTAATGTTGGTATAAGTGCAAGAGCACCTTTTTGGTTGTATCAAACTCTATTTGTAAATTTTCTAAATCTGAATTGAATACAAATGCAGAAGGTTTTGAAGCTTCTATGAAAATATTCTAATGGGTGGTGATATGAGCTTTGTTTCATTTCATCATATGTATTTCCTGTAGCCTGTCATTTCATTTACAGTTTCTTCTGTTTAAATTGGAGAATTTAAAGGCCCTGAAGTCGTCATGTGATGCTATTGTCTTAAGTAATTTAAACTATGTGATTGTCTTCTTAACTTATTCAGAATTCATTTCAACAATGCTCTGATGCAGTTATTTGTCTTCTTTATCTTCCTACACGTCTTTTTATTTCAAGAATAAATCAGATTCATCATCTTATTTATCCTTTGTCCTCTAGAGAGTTCTATCAGTCGATGCATTATTTCCATTCACTTTAATAATTTTGACTCCATAGCCCATAGTGTTCTCCCCTTCTTTGCCAACAAATTTATTAAAAATCCCCAAAACAAACCAAATCTAGCCACCGATTTCCATAGATATATCAAGTGACACAAGAAAGCCCTCTCTTAGTTGAGTAGGCTAGTGCCTCAGCTCTAAATTTGTTCGAAACAGTTACCTCTGTCATTTGTCTATTCATCCGGACAAAATTTACAGAGTGCTAACATTCTGGCGTCGTTGTTGGGGATGAAATCGAAAAATTTTCCCTGGGAAAATGCTTAAATCTTTAGTTTGATCCCTGAGGGTGACAGTGGAGCAATTACCTTATTGGCTGAAGATTATCTTTACCCTGGAAACTCCATTACCAAGAGACCATTTCTACTACGCTATGTAAGATAGAAATCCTGGCTCCTAAGAAAATCCACACTAGGAGAAACCTAGACCCCAAGCCTACAGTCCCTGTGTCTAGCCTTGAAAAGATTGGCCGAAGAAGAAACGAAAGGACAATAACCCCTGTGTTACATCCAAACTGATATTCTTCCTTACCTAGATACATATTGATCAGTATCGAAGACCTTGAGTTTGACCTAAAATTCGAACACTCCCTGTTCAGAACCAGGTTTGAATCCCGTCTATACGAGATCCTATTCGAAGAAAAAATATTCCAAGATTTGATTCCAGCCACTCCTGTCGAACATGTAGTGCCTCATGTCTGAAACCAACAGCCACTCCGACCCCTCACAGTAACTATGGAATCCAGATTTTCTCCTCTCATATTGCCTGTTGTATTGCATGGCTTACCCCTGTTTCCATCCTTATACACACTTGCAAATGTGAGCTAAGTCTGGCTCACTTAGTGTGTCCTTGGAGGCACAATGCCTAGGTTCACAGTCCACACTGTCACTTTGACCGGAACCTCTTCTGTCTAGGCTTACTCCTAGGGAAGCCAAAGGGGGTAGACCTTAGTTACTAGATGTGTTAAAATTAAGTTCTAGGAGTTAGTTTTAATTGTTTACAAGGTTTGGGGGATTATAATCCTAAGATGCTAAGGAAAAAATGCAAGGTTCAAGGGTAAGCATGAAAATCAATCCTTTTCCCTAGGTCTACTAAGACTAGTGCCTAAAGATTGGGCAAGGGGTCAACTATGTTAAGGGTTGTTTCGTTACAAGTAGATTACAAGTTACTTACAAGATTACAAAAGAATCAATTAAACCAATGAATATTATATACAAGTACTTACAAAAGAATTACAAAATATCTATTCACAAATGAGATATCCACAAAGTACTTGATGCAAGATTTACAAATAAAGAATATCTAAGATACAACAAGCAAGCTAACCACATTTTACTTATATGTGTGCAGGATATCAAAAGACTAAAGCATCACAACACATCACCACATTTATGAGATCATCATCAACACATTATATCATCAACACATTCCAAAGATTTAGAATATTTAAGCACGACCATAGTTGTTAAACCCACAAGTAGTTTATTAGATTTGGTCTAGGGTTTAATTATTAGGATTTCTTAAGATTTATCAAATTTTATTAAAGCTTTCACCAAATAACTATTGGATGCTCAATAAGTGTTGCCACCCTAGCTTCACAGGTCAGCCCAAAACAAGAGTACTTCCCGGAGAGGACACACACACCTGGTGCACCACGAGATAGTCCCCTGCCACTACCTTCCATTGTTTTCCTCAAGCCCCATTTTATATGGTGAAGATGGTGGTCTAAGTTACCCTAAATAGTCTATTAAGTATAGATATTGATTAGGTATACTTTTAGTTGATTATTAGAGTGTTTTGAAGATTTGAAGACACTTTTAAAGTGTGATTTAGTGATATGGCCGAAACTGTTATGACATTTTAAGTGTGTTGCTTCAAGCTTATGTCATTAAGAATATAAACACATGTAAATCAAATACATATGGCTGAAAATATTTATATTATCACATCCACATCTGAGCTTTCTATTAATAAGAAATTACAATGGCAAGGACAACTTGCCTTAAAGAGTTGGAAAGAAAATTTAGTGTGTTTTCCTACTTAACCAATCAATACCATTCAAGCCCAAGCAAATGGCTTCCAAAGATATAAGAAATAGAGATATAAATTATTCACCTATCTAAGCACTTAGAGATTAAGGCATTTAAGATGTAAAACATGTGCATGAAGAAGAATGCTTGAAAATCAACTAAGCAAATAAAGATCTAGTTAGGTTACTTATTATGCCTCCCAATAGGCTTAAGACAATGATTGTGTGTTTGATCTAAATCTAAAAAAATTATAGCAGTAAACCATAGATCACCAATCAAATCATCAACCTCTTAACCTTACCTATTGGGGTATTCCTCTCCCAACTAGGTAGGAAATTATTTAGGTTTTTCTTAGTTAGGTTAACTTCTTTCAAGATTTAGAGATTAGGGCAAACAAGTAAAAGATAAAGAGAGAGAGAGAAACTAAGAAAGTAAACTATCAAACAAGCAACCAACCAAGAGACTACTCTACCCCACATCCTAGGTTGAGAAGGTAGCCCTCACCTTCTAAACCACACATCTTAGCTAAAACGGGAAAAAGAAAATGATGAAAATGAAACCCTATCTATATCTATGCTACCCAACAAACTCACACAAAAAGGAATGCCATACCACTTCTTCATCTAAGAGTGTAAGCTACTCCAAGCAATCCAAAGAAGCAAAAACGTACCAAAATGATGAAAATTCGCAAGGTAGGGTTCAGAGATAGCTACCAAACCCCTTGGAGGGAGTTCTAGTGTTGTGTGGATGTCCTTTGGGCAGTCAATAGTCCTCTCAATCAGATCTGAAACCTGCAAAACAAACAACCTATGTTTGCTATAAAACTACACACAACCAAGAAAAATGATGGAAAACCCTTTCTTTTTTAGGGCAAGACCTTTCCACAAGAACAAGAGAGTATATTGTATGTAAATGACTTATCTAAATATGTTATGCTAGCTGAAAAATGAATGTGTATGAACAAAAATATAGATGAAGAGTAAAAGGTTAGAGAAGTGGAGTGTATGAGTGCCTCAAGAGACCCATCTCCTTGAAGGAGTTCCCAATGAAACCCTTGAAGTATAAACCTGCAAAACTTCCTTAAGTGATGTGAATACAAGAGACAATATGTTGATGTATGTAAATAAAACGACACTTCAATCCTATCTAATACATCAAGATAGATAAACCCATAAGCATACACATTAATAGATATACTTAGATAACACTTTACCTAAGATCAAAAGTTGCAATCACCCAAAGAAATTGATACAATGTTACCTCATAAGCATAAGAAGATCAAGCATACACATTGCTCCTCTAGTTATCCTCCAAAGTTTCTCCTTTATTATTACTTAAGAAAATAGATCTTGGAGAGAAAATACTCCAAAACCCTAAGAGCATAAGAATGGAAAATGGAATAATGGAGAGAGAGAGAGAATTGAAAATCATGTATCATAATAATAGCTCAAGATATGGTGAGTTGGGAGTGAGAAATGAGATCTATTTATACTTGGAGAGACAAACCTACCTCTCTTGGATCAATGTCAAGTGTCCACCACCAAGCAAATGAGTAGATCTAAAGGCTAGGGCATACCATCTAGGGTTTGAAAGCTAGATCTAGGGTGAAAAAAATGTAGGAGGTGTTGGGATCAAGAAAAGAGGTGTGGAAGGCCTTGGGATTGATGCTAAGGAAGGTGAGAGGTCTCAAATAATTTAAAAAAAAATATTTTGTGGAGTTTCTAGATGAGTGAGGGCGCACCTCTTGGGATGAGGTAAAGGGAAAGGATGGTGAGAGATGAGTGTGTGAGGTTGGGATCACACAAAACCATAAGATAGGTTGCGGGATCCGTGCTAGGGAAAGAGAAGAACCTCCAAATAATTAAAAATGAATTTTCATTGGATATCTACAAAGGGGGGCGTAACTCTCCTTGGAGGGTGCTCCGCAAGGGGGAAAACCAATAAAATGGAAGGAAAGAGTGAGGTGGAGGGAGTGGGGTCACCTCTAGGGGTTACATGGAGGCTAAAGGGAGTGAAAAATCAAGAGAGGGGGCCACACGGAAGCCACAAAATTAATAAAAAGGGAAAAACGTCAATCCCCCTAGGGGGGCATGATTTTTTAGTATAGAAGGTGGGTAAGGGGTTAGAATAAGTTGGAAAAGGTTGGGAGAGTTATGTTATTTTTAGGGGGTATCTCTCTAACCATAATTTCAACTTTTCACATCCTCTAACTCATTATTACAACTTTTACATTTTGCCATGTTTGGACTTTAGCAATTAAAATTTGTTGTTTTAGACTGACTGACACTCCGGGTGGACAAACCCATGGCTAAAGTTGTCCGAATGAGCTGAAACTTGGTCCATGGGTGTAAGGGGTGCTATTCCATTTCTTTTGAGCAAAAATACCCCTATCAAAAATCCAAGGACCTAGTTTTTACAATTATTGCTCAAAATTAATTAATTAAATAAATAAATAAACCTCCAAACTTAGGGAAATTTAATTAAAAATTAATTAATTAAAAAAACCTGACTTAGACTCGATAGAATTCTGAAAAAAATTCTAAGATGTCTTGCATGTTCATTTACAATGATTCCCTATAATAGTTACCAAAAGATAAGCCCGCCAGAATGTCATTCACCACTTTGGAGGAATTATTGCAAGTGTGAGGGAAAAACTCAAGGGAAATCAAGAGGGTTGAAAAGCCCAACTGATAACCTAAGGATAAAAAACCCTCGGTGAAAGGAACTCTTCTAGTGAACCGATCCTAAGGTAACTGACATGGACATGACTCATGCAGACCTATTACATTATTAACCCATGCAGGGGTGTAGAAATTCCAATTACAAAATAAAGTGTTGGGGCCAAACACTGCCCTATAGAGACAAAAGTATTCAACAAAATGGCATATGATGATGCATCTCTTCATGGAACATGAGTTGACCATCTGTTTTGGAGAGGCGGTCAACATCTAGCTTCACATGGGGACGAGTGTTTGATCTTTTCACTCGAGACGGAGAGCATACGAGAATCCATCACCTACAATAGAGTGCTCACTAATAACCAACATAAGAATACATTTATACATGATTAAATCAATGAATTCTATATACAACATTTACATAATGAAATAACTAAAGTACAACATCATAATTTTACAACAAATGAAATCTATAGTACAGAAAAATTTCTAAGTACATATTTACATAAATAATGAAATAATACAAAATTAAAATACAAGGAGAAAGGGTTAGAGATACGTTACAGAGGGTGTCCATTCAGACACCAAGTTTCCCCATCATCTGTAAAATATCTTGAGTTGTTACCCATTCCTCGAAATGTTGATGGGATCACCAGCCAAATGGATTAGATGAAAATAATTTGGCCCTGCTATTTCCCTGATCAAATATGGCCCTAGCCATAAAATGTCAAACTTTCCATGCTTTCAAGGTTTCTCTCTGTCTTTATCCCATAGAAAAATTGTATCACCCACAAGGAAGTCCCTGTGTCTGGCTGACCTGTCAAAATCTTTCTTAACCCTGTTCT
The DNA here is from genome assembly GCA_009831015.1 of Picea engelmannii. Classification (NCBI taxonomy): domain Eukaryota; kingdom Viridiplantae; phylum Streptophyta; class Pinopsida; order Pinales; family Pinaceae; genus Picea; species Picea engelmannii. The sequence continues at coordinate 180,257 of ML808195.1, read as the reverse complement.
GATTTCTACAATTCTGATCATAAGCCTTTTGTCTGATTTCATCTAACTCAATAATCTGATTGACCTTGTTCTAAACTGCATCCTTCTCTGCGGAAGTGTCCTCAAATGATCCATAATTAGGAATTCTAAGGTGCACTGGAAACCTAGTCTCCAATCCATACACTAGCTCAAAAGGACTCTTTCCAGTAGTTGTTTTCTTTGTTATTATGTTGGCCCATAATGCGTGTTTGATTTTACTATCCCAAGACTTCTTATTTTCACCAACTATTTTCTTAACAATGGTCATTAAGTTCTTATTACTTGATTCTTCCTGACCATTTCCTTGGGGATAATAATATTATGCATGTGATAAGATAATACCATACTTGAAACAAAATTCTAACATCTCGGCTGAACAAAAGGCCTTGGCATTATCTGTCACTATCTTTGATGGGACCCCAAATCTAGTTAAGATTCTATCTTCAAGGAAATCCATCACCACCTTTTCAGTTGTTGTCTTTGTAGGAATGGCTTCAACCCATTTTGTAAAGTAATATGTGGTTGTAAGAATCCAAGAGAACCCATTACTTGAATTATTGCTAAACTTCCCGATGAAGTCCAAACCCCACTACTGAAAAGGTGCCTCAACCACCACTGGTTGCAAAGGGAGTGCTGCTAACTTCTACTTTCCTGTGAAAATATGACATGGCTCACATTTCTGAACAAGATGATGTACATCTGAAAATATAGGGGGGAAATAATATCCTGCTCTAAGGATTTTGTGGGTAGTAGTTTTAGCAGCGAAGTGTCCTCCAAAAAACCCTCCATGGAATTCATCCATTAGTTTCTTTGACTCAATGTCATCCACATATCTAAGGCTAACCCCATCATTATTTTTCCATCCTAATACATCTCTAGTAAGGACATACTTAGAATATTTTAACCTTAAAGCCCTTTTCTTGTGTCCTACTAGATGCCTTGGACAAGTCAGATTCCTAATATAGAAAATGATCTATATACCAATATACTTGTTCAAGTTTTAACAAGTTAGGATGCCATTCTTCATTAATGATTTGGTTAACCATATACAAGGATTTATCATTACTTTCTGTCAACATTCTTGCCAAGCCTTGAACCTTAATCAATTTTGTAGGTTTAATTTCCAAATCATACTCTTGGATTTTAGCAATCCATCTACCCCTTGAGCCTAATCCTTCCACTTGAGATAACACATCTTTAACCACGGAATCAGGAACATAACAAATCACTTTGGAATATCCGATGAAGACTCTGAAATGTTTTAGTGATTTGACTAAGGCATAAGCTTGTTTCCCAAACATAGGATACTTTAACTCTGAATTTTGCAAGGACCTACTCATATATGCAATAGGTTGATCATGGCCTTGATCATTTTTCTAAAGAAACACACCGGCAATTGTGTCTTCAGAGGAAAAAGAGAAGATCTGAAAATCCTTCTCATAATCTGGGCTGATAAGAACTGGAGCTTCACATATAGCAGTCTTAATCTATTCAAAATCTTGTCTACTTTCATCATTCCATTCTACATCCTTCTTAAGTAGCTTATATATAGGTTTCATGATTTCAGCATAGTTAGGAATGAACCTATGGACAAAATTGGTTTGTCCTAAGAAGGACTGAAGAAGTTTTTTTGTTGTTGGCAAAGGAATTTTACCAATGGCTTCCACCCTATCTCGGTCTAGTTTAACTCCATATTTAGTTATTATGTGGCCCAATAACTTACCTTCAGTCACCCCAAAGACTGACTTAACAGGATTTAGAGATATTCCAAACTCTCTACATCTATCCAAAACTTGCCTAAGGTGACCAATGTGAGTTTTACCATCCTTAGAAAAAGTTGTTAAGTAATCTTGATATATTTCAATCAACTTACAAATCAACCCCCTGAAGGCATAATCCATAGCCCTTTGAAAAGTAGCTCCAGCATTTGACAAACCAAATGGCATTCTAAGATATTCAAAAGTTCCCCATGGAGTAGTAAAAGTAGTCTTATGCATATCTTCTGCTTTAAGTCTGATCTAATTATAACCCGAGAATCCATCAAGCATGGAAATCATTCTTGATCCTGTAACCCTTTGAAGTAGAGTTTCCATCTTAACCCTTTTAAGTAGAGTTTCCATCTTGGGAAGGGGATAGTTGTCTTTTGTGCAAGAAATGTTTAAGTTCTTGAAGTCAATGCATATTCGAATTTGTCCAATCTTCTTCCTAGCAACAACCAAGTTGAAGCACCATGAAGAATGTCTAGTCTGCGCAATAATGTTTGCTTCTAACATTTTCTATAACTCCTTTTGGACCAAAGGAGCTAACTTGGGGTTCAACTGCCTCAACTTCTGTCTAAAGGGATTAGTACCTTCCTTAAGAGGAATCACATGCTGAATCACATCCTCCCTATAGACTTTGAGTTCATCATAGCTAAAGGCCAAGACATCCCTATATTCATTTAATAACTTAACAATTTCATTCCTTTCTTCTATAGGGGTAGTATTGCCTACTTTTATCAATCTAGGCTCTTCATTAGTTCCAATATTGACTTCCAGGTAATCACATAGTTTTTTCTTTGATTCATCCTTTTGCTTATGACCATCCTATCTATCAAAATCCATTTCTAAAGAAACCACTCATTTAGGTGGTGCCTTTACTTCATCAACATTTTCTATGTAATTACACCCTTCTTCTTGTGTACTTATATTTAAGTCTGAAAATTCATGTACGTGAAGCAAAAACTTGACCATCTGCTTATCATCATCAAAAAATTGCCAATGATCCATATTATTTGGGATGGAGGGTTTGAAAATTACTTCAACCGAAATGTTCTCATCTATTAAAATGTCTGGAAGTTGTAGTGTGGAAGATGCTACTGCAAGTTCATCGGCTTTCAAATTTTTTTCTCTAGGAATTGCAATCAAATTTATAGCATCTAAGTCATCCATTAAGTTCCAAATTGCACTGCTATATCCCTTTAATATTTCATACTTGCAAGCAAACTTATTATTTAACAGTTGTATGACCAAATATGAATCACCTTTGATATTTAGACATTTGATTCCCCTATCTCTGCAAATTTCCAAACCAAGGAGTAAAGCTTCATACTTAGCCACATTATTAGTTGCATCAAACTCCAATCTATAAGAAAATTTCATCACTTCACCACTTGGAGATTCAAGCACAATTCTGGCACCCTTTCCTTCTCTATAAAAAGCACCATCAAAATTCATGTACCACACATTGTCCAATTCATTATGTTTAACTGTTTCTTGCAAAGGCACAATAGAATTATACAAGATGGCATAGTTACCAAGACCTTCATCAGTCCAGTTTAATTCATTTTTTGGCTTCTTGGGATCTTCAACATGGTACTTCCTATACCCTTCCCTACTCAATTTGAAAGTACTTCCATCTGGGGTAGGGAGAGTAGCATAATATAGATCCATTTGCAAACTACCACCCAAGTCTGCAGCTGATTTTCTATTTAATAACATTCCCCAAACATCTGGCACATCAATTACCATAATATCCATTTCAAACATGATGTTTGGAAATGCTGCTAAAAATACTTGCAAACCCTTAATCAATCCATGCACTTCTATTGTCTGAATATCCAAGGCACAAATGTTGTGATAAGGTATAGATATTCTTAAGTTCAATTGTTCCATTACCTTCTTAGTACTAACATTTGAAGTTGCTCCTGAATCTAACATGCAATTGTGCAACACTTTGTCGTTCACAAGTAAGGAAAGGTAGAAAGGAAAATTATTTTCATTCTTCCTATCCCAATTCTGTAGAATCACTGGTGCATCCTAATAAGCCATGGCTACTTGTTTCAACAAGATTCTTAGGTGGCTCATCTATGGCTTTAAGTAACTTTTTCTTTTGTGAAGGAATCTTCATGAGTTCTAATACTAGTATTAACATATTTACATTACTGAACCATCCACCTAAGTCTATATTTAAATATGCATCAGTTGGCACCTTAGACTTAGGAGGAGATACCTTGGGAATACTGGTTTGACCTTTATCTTCACTTTTGTTTTCCTTCCTTTTCTATGGCTTGGGCCCATACTTTTTTGTAGCTTTATCAATAATTCCACTCTTAAAGTTTCCATGTCTTCCCAAATCATTTACATCCATCCAATCATAATGGCCACCATAGTATATGTTATTACACATGTTTACTTTTTCATTTCCTTGGTCTTCATACTCATTATTTCACTCCTCAAGGAAGACTAGACAGGTTGATTCCTCATGAAACTCACCACAAGGTATACAATACGGCATAGGGTGATGATCCACAAGATTAGTGGTTTAAAAAGGATTTGGTGGCCTTTGATCATTTTGATGAGGTCTTCATGGCTACTTATCATTTGGATTATTTCGTTGTCTATTACCTTGAGACCTCTCTACTGTGATCAAACTATTCTACAAAGCATTAATCTGATTGGCATGGTTGGCTTCCATCTATTTGACTTGATTGGCGTGATTGATTTCCATATGTTTAACTTGATTGGCATGATTTATTTCCATCTGTTTAACCAACTGAGTAAGTTCTTTCATTCCATCACTAGAGGGTTTCTAATTTTCAACATTTTTCTTCTTCTCCTTGTAAGGCTGAGAAGAAGACCCTCTAGTGAAACAGGAATGTTTGACTTCCTAGCCTCAAGCATATTTCGTTCAATCCTTAAAGTTGTTTCTTGTGCTACCCACAAATTTTGAGGGTCCTTATCCCGTAAAGCATATATCATTTCTCCCTCAAAAGCTTCTATATAATAAATCAATATTGCAGCAGCGGGGGGCTTGACATCTTGATGAAGGCTCTTCACCAAGTTATTAAATTTATCATTGAACTCTACCACTGTTTCATTTTATTTTTTATGGTTGGTGGTGAGTGCACCCAACTGAAACCTATGTTCTTTCTAATCACCCCACCTCTTTCTAAATTCATCCAAAATTTCATTCAGAGTGCTAAACGTATTGGTAGGAAAATCTTCAAAACAATTAACAGTGCTTCCTTCCAATGAATACACAAAAAGGGTCATCTTTACATCGTCTTCATCATGACCTCCACAATACTTCCCAACACACCTATGGAAATTTGAGATGTGAGCACTGGCACTTATAGCATTGTTTCCATGGAAGATAGGTATTTTATCAATAGCTTTCTCGGGAACATCATGAGGGGAACCCTAGATGGCTGCAAAGTTCAAGGGACTCAAAAAGGTGGCCATTAGAACACTAGTGTTATTAATGGGATTATTAATAGTTGGTCAATTATTAGTTTGGAACAAGTATTGGATATCATTGAGTGCTTCCTCCCTAATAATTTCAAGTAGGCTCCTAGGAGCTAAGCGGTTTAATCTTCTCCTATAAACCTGTTTAGGCTCAAGAAAAGAGTAAAGCACTCCTTGAGAATTGTTCCTAGTAGTATACCTACTAGATGTTTTCAATGGAGTCACCACTTAGATAGGAATCACACAACGCTAACCAATCTTAAGTTCAAAGAATTTTAAGACCTATAAGATTTTATTATTTAGTTCTTAAAGAATTAAGTTAATTCATTAGGACAAAGGATAAATGACTTATCCCCGACAACAGTGCCAAATATGTTGTCGTCCTTATACACACACCTGTAAACGTGATATAAGTCTGGCTCACTTAGTGTGTCATTGGAGGCAAAATGCCTAGGTTCACAACCCACGTTGTCACTTTGACGGGAACCTCTTCTGTCTAGGCTTACTCCTAGGGAAGCCAAAGGGGGTAGACCTTAGTTACTAGATGTGTTAAACTTAAGTTTTAGGAGTTAGTTTTAATTGTTTACAAGGCTTGGGGGATTCTAATCCTAAGATGCTAAGTCAACAATGCAAGGTGCAAGGGTTAGCATGAAAATAACTCCTTTTCCCTAGGTCAACTAAGACTAGTGCCTAAAGATTGGGCAAGGGATCAACTATGCTAAGGGGTGTTTCGTTACAAGTAGATTACAAGTTACTTACAAGATTACAAAAGAATCAATTAAACCAATGAATATTAGATACAAGTACTTACAAAATAATTACAAAATATCTATTCACAAATGAGATATCCAAGAAGTACTTGATGCAAGATTTACAAATAAAGAATATATAAGATACAATAAGCAAGCTCACCACGTTTTACTTATATGTGTGCAGGATATCAAAAGACTAAAGCATCACATCACATCACCACATTTATGAGATCATCATCAAAACATTGTATCATCAACACATTCCAAAGATTTAGAATATTTCAGCACAACTATTATAAAGATTATTGAAGATGATCCACACTCTTAGCTGTTAAACCCACAAGTAGTTTATTAGATTTGGTCCAGCATTTAATTATTAGGATTTCTTAAGATTTATCAAAAAAATTTAAAGATTTCACCAAAGTCTCCTCCTCCTATTGCCAAATAAATGTTGGATGCTCAATAAGTGTTTCCACCCTAGCTTCACAGGTCAGCCCAAAACAAGAGTACTTCCCAGAGAGGACAGACACCTGGTGCACCAAGAGACAGTCCCCTGCCACTACCCTCTATTGTTTTCATCAAGCCTCATTTTAAATGGTGAAGATGGTGTTCTAAGGTACCCTAAATAGTCTATTAAGTATATATATTGATTAGGTAGACTTTTAGGTGATTATTAGAGTGTTTTTAAGATTTTAAGACACTTTTAAAGTGTGATTTAGTGATATGGCCAAAATTGTTATGAGCTTTTAAGTGTGTTTCTTCAAGCTTATGTCATCAAGAATATAAACACATGTAAAGAAAATAAACATGGCTGAAAAGATTTATATTATCACATCCACATTTGAGCTTGCTATTAAGAAGAAATTACAATGGCAAGGACAACTTGCCTTCAAGAGATGGAAAGAAAATTTAGTGTGTTTTCCTACTTAACCAATCAATAACATTCAAGCCCAAGAAAATGGCTTCCAAAGATATAAGAAATAGAGATATAAACCATTAACTTATCTAAGCACTTAGAGATTAAGGAATTTAAGATCTAAAACATGTGCATGAAGAAGAATGCTTGAAAATCAACTAAGCAAATAAAGATCTAGTTAGGTTACTTATTATGCCTCCCAATAGGCTTAAGACAATGATTGTGTGTTTGATCTAAATCTAAAACAATGATAGCATTAAACCATAGATCACCAATCACATCATCAACCACTTAACCTTACCAATTGAGGTATTCCTCTCCCAACTAGGTAGGCAATTATTTAGGTTTTGCTTAGTTAGGTTAACTTCTTTCAAGATTTAGAGATTAGGGAAAACAAGTAAAAGATAAAGAGAGAGAGAGAAACTAAGAAAGTAAATTATCAAACAAGAAACCAACCAAGAGACTACTCTACCCCATGTCCTAGGTTGAGAAGGTGCCCCTCACTTTCTAAACCTCACGTCTTAGCTAAAAAGGGAACAAGAAAATGTTGAAAATGAAACCCTAACTATATCTATGCTACCCAACAAACTCACACAAAAAGGAAGGTCGTACCACTTCTTCCTCTAAGAGTGTAAGCCACTACAAGCAAGCCAAAGAAGCCAAAATGTACCAAAATGATGAAAATTTGCAAGGTAGGGTTGAGAGATAGCTACCAAACACCTTGGAGGGCCTTCTAATGTTGTGTGGATATCCTTTGGGAAACCAATAGTCCTCTCAATCAGATTTGAAACCTGCAAAACCAGCAAGCTATGCTTGCTAGAAAGCTACACAGAACCAAGAAAAATGATGGAAAACCCTTGCTTTTTTAGGGCAAGACCTTTCCACAAGAACAAGAGAGTATATTGTATGTAAATGACATATCTAAATATGTTATGCTAGTTGAAAAATGAATGTGTATGAACAACAATATAGATGAGGAGTAAAGGGTCAGAGAAGTGGAGTGTATGAGTGCCTCAAGAGACCTTTCTCCTTTAAGGATTTCCCAATGAAACCCTTGAAGTATAAACCTGCAAAAATTCCTTAAGTGATGTGCATACAAGAGACAATATGTTGATGTACGTAAATAAAACGACACTTCAATCCTATCTAATACATCAAGATAGATAAACCCATAAGCATATGCATTAATAGATCTACTTAGATAACACTTTACCTAAGATCAAAAGTTGCAATCACCCAAAGAAATTGATACAATGTTACCTCATAAACATAAGAATATCAAGCATACGCATTGCTCCTCTAGTTATCCTCCAAATTTTCTCCTTTATTATTACTCAAGAAAATAGATCTTGGAGAGAAACTACTCTAAAACCCTAAGAGCATAGAATGGAAAATAGAATAATGGAGAGAGAGAGAGAACTGAAAATCAAGTAGCATAAAAATAGCTCAATATATGGTGAGTTGGGAGTGAGAAATGAGATCTGTTTATACTTGGAGAGGAAAACCTACCTCTCTTGGATCAATTCCAAGTGTCCACCACCAAGCAAATGAGTAGATCTCAAGGATAGGGCGCACCATATAGGGTTTGAAAGCTAGATCTAGGGAGTAGAAAAATGTAGGAGGTGTTGGGATCAAGAAAAGAGGGTTGAGAGGCCTTGGGATTGATGCCAAGGAAGGTGATATGTCTCAAATAATTTAAAAAAAAATATTTTGTGGAGTTTCTAGATGAGGGAGGGCGCAACTCCTCTTGGAGGGCGCACCTCTTGGGATGAGGTAAAGGGAAAGGATGGTGAGAGATGAGTGTGTGAGGTTGGGATCACACAAAACCATAAGATAGGTTGTGGGATCCATGCTAGGGAAAGAGAAGAATCTCCAACTAATTAAAAACGAATTTTCATTGGAGATCTACAAAGGGGGGCGTAACTCTCCTTGGAGGGCGCTCCACAAGGGGGAAAAACAATAAAATGGAAGGAAAGAGTGAGGTGGAGGGAGTGGGGTCACCTCTAGTGGTGACGGGGAGGCTAAAAGGAGTGAAAAATCAAGAGAGGCGACCACACTCAAGCCACAAAATTAATAAAAAAGGAAAAACGTCAATCCCCCTAGGGGGGCGTGATTTTTGAGTGTAGAAGGTGGGTAAAGGGTTAGAATAGGTTGGAAATGGTTTGGAGGGTTGTGTTATGCTTACGGGGTCTCTCTCTAACCATCATTTCAACTTTTCACATCCTCTAACTCATTATTACAACTTTTAAATTTTGCCATGTTTGGGCTTTAGCAATTAAAATTTGTTGTTTTAGACTAACTGACACTCCGAGTGGACAAACCCATGGATAAAGTTATCCATCTGAGATAAAAATTGTTCCATGGATGTAGGGGGTGTTATTCCATTTCTTTTGAACACAAATACCCCTATCAAAAATCTAAGGACCTAGTTTTTACAATTATTGCTCAAAAATAATGAATTAATTAAATAATTAAACCTCCAAACTTAGGGAAATTTAACTAAAAATTAATTAATTAAAAAAAACTAACTTAGACTCGACGGAATTCCGCGAAACTTTCTAAGATGTCTTGCATTGTCATTTACAATGATTCCCTATAATAGTTACCAAAACATAAGACCACTAGAACGTCGTTCACCACTTTGGAGGAATTATTGCAAGTGTGAGGGAAAAACTCAAGGGAAATCAAGAGGGATGAAAAGCCCAACTGATAACCTAAGGATAAAAAACCCTCAGTGAAAGGAACTCTCCCAGTGAACCGATCCCAAGGTAACTGACCTAGACATGACTCATGCAGACCTATTACATTATTAACCCACGCAGGGGTGTGGAAATTCCAATTAGAAAATAAAGTGTTGGGGCCAAACACTGCCCTGTAGAACCAAAATTCTTCAAAAAAATGGCATATGATGATGCATCTCTTCATGGCACATGACTTGACCACCTTTGTTGGAAATAGTCCTGGCAGATAAAGGTATACCCGGGCAACAATTGGAAAAACTTTCAGAATAGCAAGGTGACCCAGAAGATCATATATGGAAAATGAATTTCAATGGAGCTTCATGTAGAGAAGGAGCTGGAGCTGGCATGTGGATAATTCATCCCACAGGAGATGCAAAATTATGCTCTTACAAACTTGTTTTTGAATGTACAAATAAGATGGCCGAATACGAGGCGTTAATATTGGGATTGAAAGTCTTGGAAGAGTTGGGCGTCAAAAGGATCGTTGTACTTGGATATTTTGAACTCATCATAAATCAAATCAAAGGCATCTACCAAGATAGAAATCCTAAACTGAGGGCTTACAAAAATCTGGTATTAGAAATTCTTCAGAGATTTTCATAATGCAAACTTTCAGCAATTCTACGGGAGCAGAATCAAGTTGCAGATGCACTTGCCACTTCAGAAGCGGTGTTCAAAGTCCCAATTTTTCCTGAAAAATATACAAGGTTGAATTCAAGTACAGGTCGGCGATACCAGACAATATGAAACATGGAAAGTCTTCGAAGACGATAAACAGATAAAGAGCTTCCTCGGGATGGAAAATGAGTTCAAGAATTTAAGCATTGATGAATTTTATGACGATGAAGTAGATGCAGTTGTTTTCACCAAAGAAGGATACTTTGACAATCAAATTGCTGGCAGAGATATCATGTAGATGAAGAGCAACGTTATCCCCAAAGGCCTGGTGCCATTGGAAAAACGTTTTGATAACAAAGATGTGGCCAGAAGTCCAAAGATCATAGTAGATGAAGGGGGCCTGGAGGATTGTAACATTGGTACTCTAGAAGACCCGAAGATCATTAAACTGTCTAAGAAGCTCATCCCTGAAGTAAAAGAGAGGTATGTAAAATTCATGAAAGAATTCCCTGATGTTTTTGTCTGGAGATATGATGACTTGAAAGTTTTTGATACTAGTATATTCCAGCATGTCATCCCAATAAAAGAAGATCACAAGCCACTTAAACAAAAGTTGAGAAGAATAAACCCTTTGTTGTTACCATTGATAGAGAAATAAATGAAGAAATTGTTTGAAGAAAAAATCATAGTGTCCCTAAGATTCTCCAAATGGGTAGCAAATCTAGTACCTGTCAGAAAGAAGAGTGGCGAGATCAAATTGTGTGTGGATGTCAGAAATCTAAATAAGGTATCTCTTAAAGATAACTACCCTTTGCCCAAAATGGACTACATTCTACAGAAGGTAGTGGGCTCTCAAAATATGTTGATGTTGGACGGTTTCTCGGGATACAACCAGATCATGGTACATTCTGATGATCAAGAAAAGACAGTATTCACCACATCTTGGGGAACATTTATGTATGCCAAAATGCCATTTGGACTTATGAACGCTAGAGAAACATTTCAAAGGGCTACGGACATAGCATTTGCAGATGAAAAAGATAAATTCATTTTTATATACTTGGACGACATTACTGTGTATTCTGCTACAGATGAGGAGCACATCAAACATCTCAGAAGGGCATTCGAGAAATGCAGAAAATTTGGCATATCACTGAATGCCAAAAAGTCAAACTTTTCCATGGAAGAAGGGAAGATCTTAGAGAATATCATTTCTAAGGAAGGGATAAAGGTAGACCCCAGCAGGGTTGAAGGCATCTTGAATATTGGCATACCCAGAAGCAAAAAGAAAGTACAATCCTTTCTAGGTAAAGTAAATTTCCTAAGAAGATTTATTCCTAATTTAAAAGAGATCATAAAGCATATCACCAACATGTTAAAGAAAGGAAATGAAATCAAATGGATCCTTGAGGCTAGAAAATATTTCAAAGACATCAAAGTAGCATTGACAAAGGCTCTCGTGTTGGCTAGTCCTAATTTCAAGAAAGATTTCATACTTTTCTCTTTCGCTTCAGAACACACAATTGCATGGGTATTACTCCAGAAAGATGACCATAATTTTGAGAAGCCCATAGCATACTACAGTAAGACATTGAGAGACACCCCTTTAAAATATGACATCATGGAAAAGCAGGCGTATGCTTTAGTCAAAGCATTGAAATAATTTAGGTGTATATTCTGCATTCACATACTATTTCTTATGTCCCTAGTAGCTCGATAAAGGACATATTAACTAAACCCGATACTGAAGGGAAGAGGGGAAAATGGATTGCAGTGCTATTAGAATATGATCTCGAAATCAAGCCCACGAAGTTTAATAAAGGGAAAGGACTTGCTAGACTAATGGCACAAACAAACTGTGAACTCTTAGGAATAAACTTCGCTAGACATATGTCAGAAAATACAGCAGACGAAGAGAGGGCGACTCCACAGATATCTCAGAAATTTCTTGACTCTGCGTGGTATGCGGACATTATCTTTGTGTTAAAAAATCTACAAGCTCCTCCTGAATATAAAAAAACAAAGGCTAGGTTCTTTAAACTAAAGGCAATGAAATTCTGCATTGTAAATGGATTACTATATTGGAAAGCCCTAGGAGGAATTTTACTGAGTTGTTTGATAGAAGAGGAAGAGGAAAGGACCATCAAGGAATTCCATAAAGGAGACTATGGAAGTCATCATTATTGGAAGACAATTGTACACAAAATGTTGAGAGATGGTTTTTATTGGCCTGGTATTTTCCCCGAAGTTTACAAGGAGGTGTCAAAGTGCCATGAATGCCAAATCTTCAATGGGAAAGGGAAGTTGTAGTCTCTATCATTGAATCCCATTTCAGTGGAAGATCCTTTCAGGCAATGGGGGTTTGTATTTCATAGGAGAGATACACCCACAATCTTCGGCTCAACACAAATGGATCCTGACTGCAACAGATTATTTTACTAAATGGATTGAGGTTGTTCCTACCAGATAAGATACAAATGATGTTATCATTTGGTTTATGGAAGACAATATTTTGTCCAAGTTCAGATGTCCAGTCAAGATTATAACAGACAACGCAGCGGCTTTTAAATCTAAAAAAATTGAGAAATTTTGCATTGATTACAATATTACTCTTAGACATTCTACATCATACTACCCGCAAGGAAATGGATTGGCTGAGTCTTAAAACAAAATCCTGGTCAGAATCATAAAAAAATTGTTGCAGGATAATAAAAAGGCGTGGCACAAGAAGCTCATCCATGCGTTGTGGGCGGACAGGATATCCCCAAAGAGATCCATTTCCACATCTCCTTTCTAGATCGTCTATGGTACAGAAGCCATCTTTCCTATGACACGTGGATTGCTAGTGATGAAGTTATTACAAGAGCAAGAAGCAGATATGGATGACAGTCAGAGAAGGGAAGATGAACGCATCAGCTTGCAGCAAACCAGGGAAAAGTCTTTAAACAATGCCCAACTATGTCAAGAGAAAATCAAGGAAGCTTTTGACAGACGTACCAAAGTGGACAACTTCAAACCTGGAGACTGGGTACTAAGATGGGATGACAAGAATGAAAACAAGAGAAAACATGGAAAATTCGATCACCTGTGGTTGGGCCCGTTCAAATTACATATTACTGTGGGAACAATGCCTATTTGTTGGAGGAGAGTAATGGAGAACTCATTGGAGGAGGGCCTATGAATGACAGGTTCCTCAAGCACTACGTCGTTTAAAAAATCATCACTCACCATTCATTGTACATGACCACTTTGTGTTTTGTTTTTTCTTTAAGTATGAATATTGAGATAAAAATACCATGGTTGAAGCCTAAGGTGAAGGCCCTAAGCTGTGCTAAGTAGTTTTGAAGTTTTTCAATAAAATAAAGGGATTCAAATCACACACATAAGCTTATAGCCCAATGGGTAGACACTTGGTCTACAGTTCTTTTCTACCTCACGAGGAGGATATCATCCCCAGTTGGAGCCAATGTTCTCACCATATAATTCCCAACTGGTGTCCAAGTTTCAGAAATTTTATGATGGGTTAAATCACCGCAAAGCTATGATAAATTTAGAGGACCTGTCTATATCTGGCAACGTTTGGACGAAATAGCAAAGATATGAAAAATAAAACTTCAACAAACCGTTGATCTCAAAAATGGCCCAGATCAATGGTCGAGACGTGTATCAGAGATACAACTAGCATAGATATTAAGCGGTCGAGGGTGGGTTGGGGAAAACTGTCACGGTTTTTTGCGGGACACGTGGTGCCCTTAGAAGCACATCGGAAAGGAGGGTTGTCTGACCAAAACCACCTTTTTCAACCTCTGATGTGAAAGTTGTCAGGAAATATGCTGACCATAGATATTGAAACGACCCAGATCAACGAACGACGTGTAATTCGGCGATTGAAGTAGCACGAGAATTAACCGACAGGGGGTGGACCAGGGAAAACTACCCTGGTTTAAATCATGGACACGCGACGTTCTCTGAGACACATCGGGGCTAAGGGTGGTTCATCCAAAACCAATTTTCTCCAAACCCCGATGGTAATAGATTCCTATAAAAGGAGCGACCTCAGGCATTATTCTATGAGTATTTGAAGCAGTCAAACATTCGAAGATTTGGCGCAAAGATTATATCCAAATTTTGAAATTCAGAACCGAACCAGAACATTTTTCTCACTGCTTATCAGGTATTCTTCACAATGGCTTCCAACCCTATTGTTTTATCCGTGAGTGAACCAGATACCCCCTCCAGGGAGGATGCCCTAATTGACAGAGATTATGACGTTTTCGACACAGTGACGAAGGTCTCACCCATTTCTATGTCTAAAGTGAATTTGTTGAACAACGTTGGATCCCACATATCCTTTCTTGAAGCGGATCGAGCCTCTTTCTCCCCTTATGTCGTAGAAACAATTTTCCAATTCCCCGAATTTGTGAGCTGGTGTGCGAAGAGATATTCTTAGGGAGAAAGAGTCATCTTAAGCAAATTAGGGTCAGAAGTCCTATGTAAAGTAGATGGTACCTTGCTCCGAAATGCTCTAAATATACCAAAAGCCTCCCCTATAGTATCAGAACCCTTTGAGAAATAGAGAATGATTATGATTTATAGAGAATGCTTATCTGAGATAAAAAACCTTGTTTTTGCAAACCATAGTCAAACTAAAACATCATTCAGAAAGTCTATCCCTGCCTGCCAATCTAAGCTTCATGATCGTCGAAGTCCAGTGGGATTGTTCTCTACTGAGTCAAATTCTAGGTCTAGACAATGGAAAGTTTGTGGTAGAGGTTATGCTAGGGATCCTGTTAATTTTCTTCCTATCTGGGCAGTCAGCCTATGTCATTTTTGATGAATTTATTGTGGAGAATATACGTCAACATCTGGTTAATTTTAGTTCGTTAAGACATTTCAGATACTATTCTCATCTATTGAGAATGTTTCTGGGATCTAATGATACCAAGATTCCTGAAGCTGTGTTTATTTCAACTGAGTGTAAAAAGATCACCATGCTCATCTTCATCAAAAAAATCATATCCAAAATATACAGTCTAATTTTTTGTTCAGATTTTCCAAGAGTCATGTAAGAGATGAAAATTCTGTTGCAGTCGAGTCTGGAGAATACGATGGGAAACTGAATGTTTTTCACTCAATCCACTATGATTTGGGTATACAGATGCCAAGAAGGACCTCACCTTTTACCAGTTTTCCTGACTCCCAGGATATTTTCTTTGGAATTTATAAGACAAAGGATCATCTCAGAGACTGAACACTTCCTCAAAGCTCAGAAGGCTTAAAATCTGAAATTCCCGTTTGTGGTGGGTCCTTTTGTGGTGAAGAGAAAGTATTGTTTGCCTCAAATTCAGTCTAAACTAAATGAATTTGGGTTCACACAATTGCAAGGAAGAATATATGATCGACATCAGGTTATATCAAAGAGGATATTGGCGAGCAGACAATGCCCTTATGAACATGAGCACATTGAAGAAATAGATAAATTGGCCAATCTAGAGACCTACACAGAAATGGAGGTCATCACGCTACATGATCAAGCAAAGAAAATAGAGCTTACTTCCCAGCAAAGCACAACACAAAAACCCTCACCCAGATTGATTATCAAGGCTCCTAAAATGAGTATCTTCAATAAGAGAAGTAGTTTAGAATCCCTTGGGGCTAGCAGCCAACAAGACACACTCAAGAAAATGAGAGTCGCATCACCTTCTCCAATTATTGACTTAGAAGAAGAAGAACAGAAAGAAAAGACGTGCATCGAGATGGTAGATACCAAGATCCAAAACGAAGAGATCAATCCTGAAAACAAACCACAAAATGAAGGTAGCATGAAGGTCTTCAGCAACAGGAAGCACGTATTTGGCCAGACTCTCGAGATGGCTTATCAATATAAGGAAGACTTGCTACATCAATATGTCGTGAAAGGGAGTATGGCCAATAGAATATTTTTCCCAAAGTAGAAGTGACATCTTAGCACAAATCTCACCTACTCTCAGTCAGATATGTCGAGAAGAAGACATTCAACATTGCAATGGTCGATAATGATAAGGTATCTGAGTTCAAGGTACACTATGAGAACATTGGCACTCCTGACAAAGTGAAATTCCACAGAAATTTCAGTGATATGTTGTACGTTGATTACCTAAACTTAGCTCTGAAGGTTGCAAGGTTGACAACACATGTATTGAAACTTGATGGACAACTAAAACAAGAAAAGGTGTCCAGAAAATCTTGGATGATGCAGGTAAAAAGATTAGAGTCTGAAGCTCCACAGGGGGTGAAAGCCTCTCTGGAAAAAAAGGATAAAATGATCCAAAATTTGAAGAAAAGATTGAAGATGTCACCTACAGACCATCCACAGACAGTAGAGTTAACTGCTTTGGAGCAAGAAAAGGAAACCTTCAGACAAGAGGCTCTAGACGACAAGGCTAAAGTGTTGCAATTGGAGAAGGAGAAATAAAGTTGGTCACAGATGCAAGCGACGACATCAGATATGGAGATTATTGTACCTGCTAATGCGGAGGGTGGATCAAATGTTGAGGGATTAGTTCAAGTTATGTCCCAGATAAGTTTGAAAATAGGCGAGATCAAGAATCTAAACGAAAATTTAGAAAATTTGAAACAAGAGGCAAAGGTGAAGGATGAGAAATTAGCTCAACTCCACAGAGAGAACCAAGACCTGCTGGAAAGAGTGAACAAGATAAAAACCATATTGAAGGGTAAAACGCTACCATAGGAAGCCAAACATGTGATATGGGACGTGGTTTTTGCGGAGGTTGCTAAATTCAGAAGTTATCTAAACTTTATCAATGACAAAGACAACATGGTTGCTCCAGCTCGGAACAAATGCGTTGTTGTAAATGAAGTGCTAGCGAAGAAGCCCTCGGAATGCACTCAAAATTCCATCGACTTACTAAATGCCATACCAACTGTCAATCTTCAGATCATTGATGTGAAGGATAGGACTGTTTTAATCATTTCAGCCAAGAGAACCATTTCCAAACACAACCTACTCAAATCGGTTCAGAATAAATCCGTACAAATGGACCTTAGCATACAGGAGTTTAAATATGCCTTTGAAAAAAAAAATTCTAAAGGCCTCCCCTCATTCTGGGATGGAAAAGACTCATTATACAAGTAGGAAGATTATCACACTCTTCTCATGCAATGCAGGATGGACCATTCCAGGTTTGAAGATATGGAGGAAAGTCTGAAAGGTCCTAGCTTGGTAGAACATTTAGCTATTGATTTCGAAATTCTGAACAAATTCAAAACGGTGAAAGTCAGTGTGCCAATCATGTCCTACGCAACATGCCTCGACCTGGAAATTTTAATTAAATAAATGATGGACTATGAAATCCCCTCGGATGTGCAATGGAAAGAACTTGTGTGGTTGGGAAAGACAAAATGCCGCATCCTGAGAACCAACAGATAATCTCCAGTTGTCACCCATCTTATAGGATCCAACGGAAGTGCAGAGCAAGCCAGATGTAGTGAAAGCAGCCAGGCGGGCAGAGAGATTGTTCATGATGATGAAACGTTTCTTTTTTGCTAATGATTGTAAGTCATTTTGTATACTGAAACTGACATCCGAAATTGTTACAGAAGCTTAAACGTTTCAGTTTTAGTTATTTTTTATCAAACTGTATAAGTACTACAAGGATTGAATTAGTTAATGTTGGCAAAAGTGAAAGAGAATATTTTTGGTTGTATCAAACTCTATTTGTAAATTTTTTGAATCTAAATTGAATACAAATGCAAAAGTTTTTGAATTTTCTATGAAAAGATTCTAACGGGTGGTGATATGAGTTTTGTTTCCTTTCATCATATGTATTTCCTGTACATGTCATTTCATTTATAGTTTCTGCTATTTCAATTGGAGAATTTAAAGGCCCTGAATTCGTCCTGTGACGCTCTTGGTTTAAGCAATTTAAATTATGTGATTGTCTTCTTAACTTATTCAGAATTCATTTCAGCAATGCTCTGATGCAGTTATTTGTCTTATTTATCTTCCTACACGTCTTTTTATTTCAAGAAGAACTCAGATTCATCGCCTTATTTAGCCTTTTTCCTCTAGAGATTTCTATCATCCGATGCATTATTTCCATTCACTTTCATAATTTTTACTCCATAGCCCATAGTTTTCTCCCCTTCTTTGCCAACAACTTTGTTAAAAATCCCCAAAAAAAACCAAATCTAGCCACCGATTTCCATAGATATATCAAGTGACACAAGAGATCCCTCATTGATTTGAGCAAGCTAGTGCATCATCTCTAAAGTTGGTTGAAATAGTTACCTCTTTCGTTTTTCTATTCAGCCGAACAAAATTTATAGAGTGTTAACAGTTATGTTCATCATATTTTCATATTCTTCACAAACCCTTGTCAACTAGGTTATAAAACCTAACGTCTAGGATAGGATAGAAACATTAGGTTTTGTTGGGATTATGAATGACAACGATAATCCTTGAAATTTAGAAGAACACTGGTGAGTTGAAGAGCTCCTTTAATGAGTTGCAGAAAGCCTAATTCTAAAATTTCTGCAGAAATTGTAAAACCCTAGAAACCCTAGGGCCAAAAAATAAAAAATGCTCGAAAATGAAATTTGAAGCTTGTTGGAGGTGCGTTGAAGGAGGTTGTACACTCCTGTGCACTTTTTATCCCTAGAGTCCAAGTATTAAGTGTTGGAACACCTCAAAAGGGAGGGTCGTACATATTTTTTGGAAACCCTAGGAGGGTCGTACAGTTCTGCAGAAGTGAGAGGTTCATGGGTTCTTCAAGACCTATGATCTAATACCATGTTTATTTTTCATTAATCTAGGATGAAGCATTAATTTCATTCCAATTTTAGCATTTTACTCGAACCATGGACAATTGCAGTTACACCATAAACAATTTGTTGCAGTAACCAAGATCACAAGAAGAAATAACATGCACAAGTACACAAGAAGTATCTTAGGAAACCCTTCTCAACAAGGAAAGAAAACCTAGCCAATCATTTTATATATTCTTCAAGATAAAGACCCCCCACACCATAAACCTATCACACAAAAGGGTGCTCACAAAACCTAGAAGACTAGCACCCAAGAGAGGTTCGCACTTCAACCCCAGAACTTGTAGTTTCTGAAATTTCCAAAATCACATGTGTGTTGTGTTTTCTCAATGGGGAAATCACCTTTATTTATGTTATACTGGACACATCAAAAGTGGTGCCTATTGGCACAACAATTCCGACCTCAATAACCCAGAATATAATTAATAATTACAATATAAATTATATTTTACACTGATTACTTTTCACTTTATGGTGGGGCTAACTTGTACCCTTTACATCATAATTGGGGTTACAGGTAATTCTAACTTTTAGAAAATATAGCAAGGAATCACACACACACACACTAGTGTTAATCCACTAGGGGAAATTCCACCTGTTCTCAGCCAAAGAAACGTCCAAGTCAACATGTCTTTATCTCACTATGTATCACAGGAGAATCATCAGGATACACAATCATTAGTTCTCAGCCACTAGGATCATTTCCACATATGCTTGGCCATAGGAACGTCCTACTCAATAGATCTCTATCTCACTGAGTCTCATAGGACAATCATATATACTATCACATCATCTCAACTCTCTTCATAGAGGAGAATAGTAAACCCAACACATGGGATCCTTCACCCCTCATAGGGATACACATCGTTTCATATCAAATGATACACCCATCTCATGGGCATCTTCCCTTCTGAGGGGCACACAACGTTTCATCTCCATCTCAGAGAGAACGACATACCCAGCTCATGGGAATTTTCCCTACACAGGGGCACACAACTTTCCATCTCTATCTCAAAGAGGAACTACACACCCATCTCATGGGCACACCTGACTCATGGGATCTGTCTCAGGCCAACTCAGTCGGTTTGTGTCCCAGAGGATGCCTCACGTAGTTGTAATCATCAACAATCACATCCTTAAATCTATGATCTAAATCTCGTACCGACTCTATTTGTACTTGTTTAATATCCTTCAGTTATGTGATGTACTATGATTTATTCTTTGTATTTTTTAACTCCTTCAACAACTCTTGCTTTACTTATGATAAATTCTTGGCGTGTCCTATAGGCATGATACTCTGCAAATTCATATACCATACTAGCACATGACCTCTAAATGTCATCGCTAACTACACAATATTCACATCCTCATCTTGTACATTCTTAGAAGCCCAAATTGTTTCACAGAAAAACAAATGTTTTTCTGGATACTCTGACCCCACTCCCAGGAACTTAGTAATTCGGAGGGTATTATCTACCCCTACCATGTTTCTTCATGTATTTCCTCCTCTTAGCAATGTTGGTTGACTTTGATTAGGACTCCGTGTGTTACTTCCACTTCTATGAATGCTACTACTTTGTCCTCCTTGGCTAACTACAATGGATTTTAGAAAATGTTCAACTATTATATCTAATTTTGGTGATGCACACAAGGTCATGGATTCAATACATGATCCTATCTGAGAAGGACTTACTAGTTATTCTATTATTTGAATGGACTAAATCGCCTCTTCTTCTCCTCCTATATATTGTATCTCCATGATTCAAACTTGTGCACAAGGATCTTTTCCCTCTGGTTCACTTTGCGGCTCTCCTTTATCAGCTCCAGTATTTTTCCTCTTGTACCTCCTTCCTCTGTGCAACTCTCCAAACTCGTATTGTTCCTCTGGTGTATCATCTTCTTGCATCCTCACTCCCTCCCTTCCTTTTTCACCTCTTTCTTCGTACTCTCAGAAGATCCTCTTTTCATCCTTCGTCTCCCCTATGTGTGTGAACCCCTTCATCCATCAGATTCCATGACCATCACTTTTTTTTCATGCAATAACATCTTTATCCATGTATCTAATGATTTCAAGAACCTACCGCACAGAAATTGGAAAAAGTCCCTTTCTGCAACACTATATGATTGAATACTATCTACTGCAAATTCTATAATGTAAACTCCTAGTATGTTTTCCAACCAAAAATCAATTGCTTGAGTTGATGGGTTACTTACAAAATTTAGTTGTATGACCAATTCAGGAGTACAATTCCTCAGTGTTGTTCCCCTAAACGTTCCAGTTTTCTCTAGTAACCTTTCTAGCCACTGGGTCAGAATATTTGGGAATTCACCAAAGAAAATTTCATGCAGATCTGTGTAAACATACCTATGCAACCATTTCTTGTCACTCATATGGGGATTCATGTTCTCTTGTTGTACAAAACCTCGTTCCTTTCTTTCTAACCATTCGGTGATCTCCTTATTAGTCGACCTCCAAAATATTCCCTTAATAACAAATTCCCAGTCTCGACAATGAAACTATTTGATGGCACTATTGTGAATGGGTTGTTATACCCTAGGTTAGGTTTATCTATGACCAATAAAACCCACCAAAAATCGGCCCTTTCGGCATCACCTTCTTGCGAAAATGAAGTCTCACCCAAGTTATTTATTGGGACTATGAGAACCAAGCTTCTATAGTAGTAAGGGAATGGGAGAAAAAAATTAAGTTCATTATTCCTTATTATGTTTATGTGTGCGATTATGTTCTATTCAATGTTAACTTACTTATGATTCAGATTCCTATAATCATCATATTTTCAGTTATTACACAGCTTCATTACGGTCATAGTCATGAACATTGCACCATATTTAACAATATGACAAGTCTATTCTATGAGGCATACAAAATAGAATTCATAAGCACACATAGAGAGATAGACAACCAAATATTTGGTATCATCTCTATACCCCTCCTTTATTCATTCTTCTCACAAACAAACTGTTACATTCATGGCTCTGGAACTCAATGTCAAATAGAACATAACATCACAAAACTTACATGGAACTTAACCTAGAGGATAACCAACCATATAGAGGAACCCAACCTTAGTAGAAAGTGAACCCCTAATATCCCAACCCAATACATGTTAATATATAAATATAGGGCTAAAACCCTAGTCTATTCATCCCAAAAATACCCCATTACAATGCATGGCCAGCTCAGTTAATTGGATATTCGAATGCTTTCTTCTGCTTTTCAATCTACATGTTGTTCGTTTTTGTTCTTTTATATCTAGAATGTCATCTTCTCATCCTTTTGTCATGATTTATTCTCTTGATTTATTATCTATCATCTTTATTATTATGTCTGTGCATTTCATTGCTTATGCACACTTTCCTCCTCCTACACATTGTCCCCCTAGATGAGCCTTAGTTGTGCGCTCACTTTCATCCCTCTGCACACTCTCCCTATACTTACGATTTTCTCCCAAAACCATATCAAAACTGCATGTCCAATAACAACTTTCCTACAACTTGGAGACCACTATTTATAATGTGTTGAGAGATTATATATCCTTATGATCCCTAACCCTTAACCCACCTATAACCTCTAAATCATTTACCCCTAACCCTCCAATCTTTATCCCCTAACCCCTTGGACCCTATCCACCTAATCCTTAACACCTTAAACCCATTCTCTAAAACCCTCAAACCCCTAACCCTTAAGCCATTAACCCCTAAGCCATTAACCCCTAACCCAACAAATCAATGATGAATCTTGTGAATTTTATCAACATGTTTATGAATATGTTGAAAAAATATAAGAAAAAATCTACTTTTCTTGACATGTAGAAAGAGAGAGAATTTGTGAGATATATAGTCATAACTATAAAAAAATAACATATTATTATTTCACCTTCATCATTATGTTATTTTCTTTATTGATTTCACTTGGAGACCACAAGTGTTAAGTATATGTCAACTTCCCATGCCCCAACTTGGATACCATGGTTTAATTTATAAGGGGTTGAGAGGTAAGGGATTAGGGGTTAACGCATTAGTGATGCAAGGGTTAGGGGTTAGAGGTTAAGGGGTTAGTGTTTAAGGGGTAATTAGGAGTTAAGGATAGGGGTACTTAATGGTTTAGGGTTTTATAAGGGGTGAAGGGATAAGGGCTTAAGGGTTAACAAGTTATTGCCCAGCCAATGGTCAAGGGTACTTAGGAGTGGGTATTCTATATGGAGAAATCAACTTAGGTGAAAGAAATAAATAAAGAAAATAAATCAATGATGAAGCTTGTGAAATTTATCAAGATGTTTATGAATATGTTGAAACAATATAGGAAAAATGTTACTTTTCTTGACATGTAGAAAGAGAGACATTTTGTGAGATATATTTCCACAACCAGAAAAAACAACCTATTCTTATTTATCCTTCATCATTATATCATATTCTTCCTTGATTTCACTTGGTGACCATAGAATTTAATTCGATGAAAAATTTCCCACAACTTGGAGACCATGGTTTATAAGGGGTTGAGAGCTTATATAGCCCTTTGATCCCTAACCCTTAACCCACCCCTAACCTCCAAACCATTTACCCCTAACCCATTAATCCATATATCCTAACCCATCAGACCTTATCCCCCTAATCCTTAACGCCTTAACCCCATTCCCCCTAAGCCCTTAAACCCCTAACCCCTAAACCCTAATCCCTTAACCCCTAACCCAAGAAATCAATGATGAATCTTTTGAAGTTTATCAATATGTTTATGAATATGTTGAAAAACTATAGGAAAATGTTACTTTTATTGACATGTAGAAAGAGAGATAATTTGTGAGATATAGTCACAATTATCAAAAACAATATATTCTTATTTCACATTCATCATTATGTCATAGTTTTTCTTGATTTCACTTGTTGACCACAAGTGTTAAGTGAATGTAAAATTCCCCCGACCCAACTAGGAGACCGCGATTCAATTTATAAGGGGTTGAGAGCTAATGGATTGGGGTTTAACGAATTAGTAAGGCAAGGGTTAGGGTTTAGGGTTTAAGGGGTAATTAGGAGTTAAGGATAGGGGTAGTTAATGGTTTATGGGTTTATAAGGGGTCAAGGGATAAGGGCTTATGGGTTAACATGTTGTTGGACAAAAAATGGTGAGGGGTACTTAGGAGTTGGTATTCTATATGGAGCGATAAACTTAGGTGAGAAAGAGAAACAAATACAACAAATCAATTATGAAGCTTGTGAAATTTATCAAGATGTTTATGAATATGTTTAAAAAATATAGGAAAAATTTTACTTTTCTTGACATGTATAAAGAGAGACACTTGGCGAGATATATAGTCACAACCAAAAAAAAAAACCTATATTATTCCATATTCTTCCTTGATTTCAATTGGTGACCATGGATTTTAAGTCAATGGAAACTTTCCCACAACATGGAGACCATGGTTTATAAGGGGTTGAGAGCTTATATATCCCTTTGACCCCTAACCCTTAACCCACCCCTAACCTATAAACCAGTTACCCCTAACCCTTTAATTTGTATCCCCTAAACCCTCAGATCATATCCCCCTAATCCTTAACACCTTAACCTCATTCCATCTAATCCCTTAAACCCCTTACCCCTAAGCCCTTAACCCCTAGTCCCTAATCCCTTAACCCCTAACCCAGCAAATCAATGATGAAGCTTGTGAAGTTTATCAAGATGTTTATGAATATGTTGAAAAAATATAGGAAAAATGTTACTTTTCTTTATGTGTACAAAGAGAGATAATTTGTGAGATATATAGTCACAACTAGCAAAAACAACATATTCTTATTTTTCCTTCATCATTATGTCATATTCTTTCTTGATTTCACTTGGAGGCCACAATTTTTAAGTGGATGGCAACTTCCCCAGCCCCACTTGGAGACCACGATTTAATTTATAAGGGGTTGAGAGTTGAGGGATTAGGGGTTAATGCATTAGTGATGCAAGGGTTAGGGGTTAGGATTTAACAGGTAATTAGGAGTTAAGAATAGGGGTACTTAATGGTTTATGGGTTTATAAGGGGTCAAGGGATAAGGGATTAGGAGTTAATAGGTTATTGGCCATTCAAGGGTTAGGGGTACTTACGATTTGGTATTTTATATGGAGAAATCAACTTAGGTGAGAGAGAGAAACAAAGAAAACAAATCAATTATGAAGCTTGTGCAATTTATCAAGATGTTTATGATTATGTTGAAAATATATAGGAAAAAAATTACTTTTATTTACATGAAGAAAGAGACACTTTGTGAGATATATAATCACAACCAGTTAAAAAAAACTATTATTATTTATCCTTTATCATTATGTGATATTCTTCCTTTATTTCACTTGGTGACCACATATTTTAAGTCAATGGAAACATTCCAACAACTTGGAAACCACGGTTTATAAGAGGTTGAGAGCTTATATAGTCATATGATCCCTAAACCTTAACCCACCCCTAACCTTTAAACCATTAACCCCTAACCCTTTAATCCCTAGCCCCTAACCCCTCATACCCTATCCCCCTAATCCTTCACACCTTAACCCCATTCCCCCTAAGCCCTTAAACCCCTAACTCATAATCCCATAACCCCTAAACCCTTCAACCCTAAACCATTAACTAATAACCCCTTACCCCCTAAGCCCCTAAACTATTAACCCCTAACTCAGCCTAACATCTTAATCCCTAACCCTAAACCTCTAACCCCTACTCCCTAAAACCCCATAACCTCTAAATACCCTAGGACGTAAACCCTCTAAACCTA
>ML808195.1:125474-150149 GCA_009831015.1 Picea engelmannii | reverse complement strand
ATATATATATTCGTCTCTTTGGTAACCTCATTAAAAAATGAAACAGAAGTTACGAACATAGTTCTTGTTTCTGTGTCAAGCTCGTTAAAAAATGAAATAGTTTTCCCCCTCTCTATTTGAGTCAAGTCCTTCATCTAGTATTTGAAGCTTCATTTCATTCTCCTTTGCATTTGGATGAAATGAAGCTTGGGGGGCATTTGCCTCAGCCTCTGGACTTCATGCTGAAGTTGAGCCGCTAGTTTCTTAAGCTGGGGGCTAAGTACCAACCATCCATGTGTTATGCGCTGGGAAGTCACAAGCATAGTTTTATATGGTTCAAGCTTGTGTAAAAATGAAACCACTTACCTCAAGCATAGTTTTCTATGGTTCAATCTTGTGTAAAAATGAAACCAGGTTCAAGAATAGTTTTGTTTATATTTTAAGCTTGTGTAAAAATTAAAATCTATCCCAAGCATAGTTTTTTTTTGTTTTAAAGCTTGCGTAAAAATGAAAACAATCCCGAGCTTAGTCTTTGTTCTTTCTCATGCTCGTAAATACATGAGAATAAGTTACCGAGATTAGTCTTTGTTATTTATCATGCTCGTAAATACATGAGAATAAGTTACCGATCTTAGTCTTTGTTCTTTCTCGTGCTCATAAATCAATGAGAATGTAACCGAGTATGCTTTTATCACTTTTTCGGACTCGTAAAGGTTATATGAAAAAGGAACCCACTGGAGTTCCCTTTAATCTCTTTTCAGACTCTCTAAACATGAAAAGATTGTCGAGCGATCTTGTTCTTTTCATGCTCATTAAAGTATTTGAAGAAAACGTCTATTGAGCGGTAGTTTATCTCTTTTTCGATCTCATCAGACTAATTTACGAAAAAGTAACTGGGAGAGTTCTCTTTAAGTGTTTTTCAGACTCTCAAAACATGAAAAACCCCCGAGTTTTCTTTGTTTGGACTCGTAAAACAAACATCAAAAGGCCCATATGGGACCTAACCACTCCTTCCTAGGGTTCGTTAAACATACTCTGAGGGACTTGTCCAAAGGATGAGCTTACATTTACAAGCATATGTTATCCTCCTCAAGCTTGCGTAAAAATAAAGAGGTACTCGCTAGAAATGGTGGGGGAAAAATTGGGAAAGAATTGTGTCTAAACCCGTATTCCATTGAAGAGTCACTTTTGAACATGACACCCTTTCACTCGCCTTGTGTCTAGGTTGGAAAATCCACTTGTCTCCTGATCATACTCCTATAAGATTACAAATTGGTCTGTGATCTTTGTTGTTGAGTTAGTATTTCCAAGACAGTTGTTGTGTCGTTAGTATGTTCAAAAAGATGTTCAACCCAGAAAGCCTTCTATTGTGTCGGCCATTTCTGCAGTCCTTAAAGCCTTCTATTGCGTCGGCCATCCCTGAGTCAGTCCTAAATCACTTGTTACTATGATCTAAATCAAGTCTTGTTACTTGTTTCATGTCATTGATGTGGGATACATTAAGGCCCTCCTGTGACGAGTCTTTTCCTGTCGACTTCAACTCATTATCCAAGAATTAGACTTAGAAACTAATTGGTACCTTGGAACTTGCAAGCCTCAATGGCAGGTTTCCTCTCTTTCGATAGTGGGTTTTCATTATTGACCCCTGATCGGGAGATTCCGTCGAGTGTTCGACTTTAGCTCATTTATTCGCATTCGTTGGATTGTACTAGTGTACCTTGGGATTCATTGACATTAATGATGATTTTCCTCACACTTATTAATGGTATACACTAATGATCGGTAATCAAGTGGTTTCTACCATGTTCGAATTAAACACATGTATTCACATGGTTAGATTCGTACTATAGAGTGGCGGAGCTGAAGACCCTGGATATTTTCTGATAGATCCAGGTTGTGTTGGAGTATATTCAGTGTATTGTTGCATAGATCCACATTGTATGTCTGGTGGCTATGTTCAAATTTGAGTCTTTAACACATAGATCCATAGTGTATTTTTGGTGGCTATGTTCAGATTTGAGTCATATTGGCATGGATCCACAGTGTATGTTTGGTGGCCATGACCTGTCTTACTTGACATGGATCTTCGCATGTCAGCATTTATGATTTAAGTCATTTGTATTATGAGTATGGGAATGCCTACCTCAGTGATGATATATTATTGTATTGTATCCTTGTTTGTTGGCAGGTTTCCGACCGATTGTTTCTTGTTCCCTACACACACTCGAAAAAGTATTTCAGCTATCACTCTGTTCTAACTTCATACTTTGGGGGGCTCTCTGTTACACATTATTTTCATCATCCCTATAATCATTAATGATGCAAACCTATATGTTTCCTTCAGAGGGGTCAGTGGCCTGAGTTCCTGAAGAGAGAAGGGAGAAGAACTTTTCCTGAGAAAAGAAGTTGCATTTTCCTGTGTAAAAACCTTATAAAAAAGGAAGTTCGCAGGTTGCCTATGTATTAGGGTGAAAGAATGCTTGATTCTCACAGGCTGCATCATAGCTAGGGTGCGAACAGTTCGCAGGTTGCACTATAAGCAACGTGAGAGAATGATTACACGTGGGAAAAACGAGTGTTTTATCGAATCTTCTAGAAGGAGAAACTTCCATGGTGAGGTGGCATCTAAATAGTTTGGATCTTACTCACTTTCATGATTTAGTGGGATCATCCTAACCTCCTCACCTTATCCTCTTCAACTTATAAAAGGAGAGGAGCTCTCATGGAGAAGGGGTTTTGAGCTTGTTAGCTTTGGTTGGCTTGGAATTATCAGCTTGGTTGGAGTGGCTTTGAGATTTGCTTTGTCAAGATAGATTGTGAGTAGCTATCAAATCCATGGTCTCAGAATCCTTGGAGCAAGAAGTGTGTGGGGAACGAAGGACAGTTGGAAGGGACCTTACGACATCAAGTCCATGGTTGTAATCTCTCTTTCACATTTAATATGATACAGTAATATGATTCTTTCCTATAAATCTTGTTGTGTTTTATTGTATGATTCCTTGATCACACACATAGGTTTATATTGAGTTTATGATATTGCTATCACTTTGGTTGGTTGCGTTCTTTTGCAGGATCATCATTGTATGTGCATTGGAATAGAGCTAAGATGGCGATGGCAAGAGGAAGCGACATTTAAACGGTATGTCACTCATCCCTATTTAGTTAGTAAATTCAATACTTAAAACTTAAGAAAAGTGTCATGTTCTATCCTGTTTTGTTCTAGATCCAGGTGGATCTAGGGAGATCAGTTAGTGTTCGCACCTACCGATTAGTCCGATAACACCTACCTTAAACCATAACCTATTAACCCCTAACCCCTTAACCATTGAGCCCTAATATGGCCTTATTAACCCTTAAACCGCTAAAATATTAATCCCTAACCCCTTACACCCTATACCCCTAAACCTTAAACCCCTTAACCACTAAACCATAACCTAAACCATAATTAAAATATAGACCTTATGTCTACTTATTCTCTTCTTAACTTGCTCTCAATTTGTTGTGTACATAGAATATATACATAAAGAAAAAAGAATACATTATTTTTCTTCTACATTTAACATATAAACGTTTACAAAAACAATATGCAATACAAATAAATATAATGAATAAATTACCAAAGGGAAATATCCATGCCCTCCTTCAAGGTGTCCATACTCTCTACAATGTGTTTTAGTTATTTTTTATTAAAAGTCTCATTTTATAGCCCCTACATTTTTTACAATGGCAATAACATTTTCAATCACCCAAAGCCTCGACCAATGTAGATCTCATGTCTCGGCCTTGTCCTCCTGAAGGAATGTTATGTGACATTTTTCCTTACCAAACTCCTAGTGATGATTATCTTCAAAAACCAACCTTGGTAATTTAACTATTTGTAATTCAATTAACAAAATAAAATAAAAAAGTATTATGACCTAAAAACATCCCTTATAACCTCTACAAATTGTCGCTAGTATAGAAAAAATGTTGAACATCTTTAATATTTCGATTTTTTTAATTATATATCACTTTCTCATCGGACTTCAAATGGTTGTTGACTAGAGAGACATCTCTCAATGAACAAAAATATTGACTTTGTCAAAAGTCGGTACATAGCTCATTGACCTGGTCAACCGTTGGATATTCGACAAGCATAGACCTGGTCAACCAATGAATATTTGATGATAGTGTTTCTTTCATCGAATATTCAACGCAAGTTGGNAAAAAAAAAAAAAAAAAAAAAAATCAAGTAAAATATGCCAGTATGGCCTATTTTATCCATACTTTTGGAGTACAATGTTGGTTTTTATTCCCATATGTAGTGGTGGTTATTGTTTTACTAGTATTTTTCTCAGTAATGAATTCCCTTGAGTTTCCAATAGTGTGATTTCTAGTTACATGTGCCAGAGAGACCCTGATAAATGAATGGGATGCATGATGGATAGAGATTAGTGAATGGGTACATTCCTTGGGTTGGGCAGGTAAAAAGGAAGAGAGTCAATGGAAATCAAGATAGATGTAGGAGAATTACAGTGGGTTGTGGGATTATTTGAGTTGTTAGTGGACTATGAGAGACAACATATTTTTTGGATCCCTAGCACTATCTCGGAAGTGAATTTCCATTCATATATGGAACAACAAGTCTATGGTTAGGTGGAACATTCGTCCCAATTAGCTAGTTGCACTATCGTTTTAAAATTATAAGTCTTTAACTATTTTTTTGAGTTATTTTATAAGTTTAATTGTTGTGTGTTTTACTCTATTTATGAGAATGGTCCTATATGTTGTTGTATGAAGTTAATTACTTGCATCCATGTTTATTTAAGCATGATGTAGTTGTATTCAAATTAATGATAACATAATTGTTAAATATGTGTGTATTCCTGTAGCTGGTAAGCTACATGATGATATAGCATAATGTTTTTATTTTTATTTGTATTATGCAAGTAATGTTCCTCAGTTAAGTTGTGGGACATAACAAATTGGTATCAGATTTCAAGGTTCAACACTAATCTTGTATGGGAAAATACGTGTGCAAATTGGGTTTAAATACACTATTGCAGAGTTCACATGTGATGAATTTGCGGAAAATGGCGAAAATAGAGTGAAATCCCCAAATTTATGTGTAGCTTCAAGTTTAAAATGCCTCAAAACAATTGAAGAGAGGATCAAGGGAATCAATATGTAGGTTGCAGATTTAAATTAAAATTGGAAGGTCGAAATTTATCTTTTAATGACGGTTGAAGAAGTCGGGAGAGTTTGGAAAATCGACGGTCGAGATCCATTTTTGGAGTTTGGAAAAATGAATTAAATTTATGGTTGATATTTATTTTTTATATTTTGGTAAAACAAAGTAGATACACAGTTGAGATCCATTTTCATAGTTTCGTAAAATGGAGAAATTGACAATCGAGATCCATTTTCATAGATTGGTAAAATATAGAAGATCGACGGTCAAGATTTATTGACAGAGTTGGGCGAAGTGTTGTGGATCAATGGTTAGGATCATTTTGAGTTAGATATCAATGGCCCAGATTCATCCTAGATTTTGGTCAAATGTTTCTAAGTGTTGGACTTTGGTGAAATTCATGAGTGAATTTGGTTCACCAAGAGATATTGTCGATCGTCAATGGTTGGGTCAGCGAAACCAATGATTTTTTTCTTTCACCAAGATAAATCATCAATCATCGATAGTCGAGTCCGCTAAATCAACGAAGTGTCTTGCTTGACTAAGAGAAATTATCGATTACCAATGGTAGAGTCAATGAAATCATCAAAGTTTTTGGTTCATCAAAGAGAAATTATTGTTTATTGACAAAGGGAAAGAGGAGAATGAAGTGCCATCATCCATGTGTCATTACACATCATCATCATCCACATGTCATTCCATGTTAACATCCATGTGTCATGCCAAATTAGCATCCATGTGTCATGCTACCTCAACCAGGTTTCCATGTTATCATCCATGTGTCATGCCACATCAACATCTGCATTCCATGCTATGTCAACCTGGTTCCCATATCACCAAGAGGAATCATCAATCATTGATGGTTGGGTCGAAAAAATTGGTGAATTGTTTCATGCGTCTAAAGGAAATCGTCGATCATGGATGGTCGGGTTAGAAAAATCGGTGAATTTTTTCTTCGCTAAGTGAAATCACCGATCACTGATCATCAATGGGGTTTCAGATGTTCTAAAAGAAACAGTCTAGATCACTTTCAAGTGGCCATCAATGAAGGATATTCATTCACAACTTGGGAAAATTTTAGCAGATCAATGATTAAAATTAGTCATAATTTTTTTATCAACGAAGCGGATTAAAAGACTATTATAATAGTAAAATAGTTAGTTTTCTATGAAAATTTTCATATTTTCAAAGGTCATCAACTTGTAGGGTCATTTTGAGGCCCTAAAAGACATTATTAGGATTAATAAATAAATAAATAAAATGTTTTTTAACCTTTCGTACACATAGTCTTTACAGTGTAAAATGAAATAACAAAGTGAGATCTTTCCAACGAGCTATTTTGAGCACAAAACATAACTAGTATGAGGAAGTTATAGTTGAACGAGTACAAGGTATATTTTTGGCACTAGTTTACTTCTAGAGGGCATAAATCCTTTCTCTGAAGTCATTTTGGGATGTAAGTGTAGTCTGTGAAATTCCCATGGACCGTAGATGATATCCATGGAATCGGATTTGGAATATGGGTACTTGAAACTATACAAGATGAGAGAGAAGACATGTGTAACAGTAAGGGATACAAATGAAAAAAAAGTTAAAACTTCCACAAACCATAACGTTCATCTCAAAGCTCAAATATCAACCCAACAAATTGATCTGAGTAATAGAATATATAGTCAACTTAAAATAAGATGATTGGGGGCATTAAAGAGCAGAAAATTTATGCATTTTTTTTCCAAAATTGTGTGTGTGTGTGTGTGTGTGTCTCACAAAAAATTTATTGCATGCACGTTTTCTTGCGGAACTTAGAGGTACATGAGGGAAGGTTGGTTCATGTATGAGAACTATATTCATGGAGAATTCCCAAGGTTCCTACAGCCACGAAGAAGAAGTTCAAGGGCTACATGTCAGTATGAGAAATGTTGATATGGAGTCTAATGGAAGAAGAGGCAGACAATAGCTTGTAACTATGAGAATATTGCAAAGAGAAGTGCGGAGCTATAGAGAATATAATGAGAAGTTCATGAAATATTGAGAGGAGATAGTACATATTTTGAATATGCTATAGAGGCAAGCTAATAAATACTCTGGCACAAATCAAGCATCTAGTGTTAGACAAGTGACAACATCTAGATCCCATAGTAGAAGGGATGATCATGGGAATGACAAACAATCAATAAGTATGATCAAGAATCATCATTCCTCATAGAAATACATTAGGAGAGATATATCAAGTGTCTCTTCTATTAAGAGGAAGACGAGAAGGCCCGAGTCATACATTTTTCAAGGAAAACTTAGGAAACTCAAGCCACCAAATTTTAATGGTGAGAATAGAAAGGGAGAAGATGTTGAGGCATGGCTACTGGAAGTGAAGAAATATTTTTAATTTCATGATTACCACTCAAAGGTAGAAACAATAATTGAAACATACCACATGGAAGGAAAGACAACTATGTGGTGGGATCAACTTAAGAAAACCAAGCACCTTGATGAAAAGAAGGTCTCGTGGAGGAAGTTCAAAGGATACCTCCAAAATAAATATTTGTCAAAGAATTAATATGAAAGGAAGATGAAAGAGTTCTTTGAACTCAAGTTGGGTAGCATGACAATGGATGAATATGAGAAGAGATTATTTGAATTTTTTAAGTACATGTGGGATTCATAAAGAATGACAAGGTCAAAATACAAATATTTCTGACTGGGTTACTCTCTTTCTGCAATGACAAGATACACTAATAACCCAAAGACTTTGGAGGAGGCCATAAAGAGAGAAAGCAATATTTTTGAGCAAAGTAAAGGAAGGCCAATTTTCCTAAAATCTTAGAATGACAGAATGGAGAGAAAAAGGGAGAAAAAGTTGAAAGGTTTTAAGCCACCCTTTTTTAGAAATAACTCCCAAGAAAATCAGTAAGGAAAATCAACCCAAAATGAACCCAAGATGGAAAATTAATTTGGGAAAAGGCCAAGACAACAACCCAGGATGTTTTGTGGATGTGAGGGAGATCACTTGTATAGGGACTACCCTCACAAAGGTGAAATAATGAGGATTGTACACAACATTCAGGAGGTTAAAAAAGTGGAATACATGGTAGGAAACATGCCAAGGATTTATGCAGCCTTGGACAAAAAGCAAGTAGAGTATCAGTCCCCCATGATTGAAGTGGAAGGTAATATTGATAACCAACCCGTATAAATTTTAATTGATTCCATATCTAGCCATAGTTACATAAACTATAAAATTTTTGAAATATTTCACTTACAAATAAGTAAGCATAAGAAATCTTTCTTAGTTTAGTTAGCCATAGTGGCTGGGAGGAAAATCAATGAGTTGGTTAAGTCTTGTTGAATGGACATCAATGGACTCATCACAAAGGTAGATTTGAACATCATACCATTAGGTTCATGTGATTGTCTAATTGGCATGGATTTTTTGGAAAAACACCATGTTGTTCTAGACTATTACAAAAACACAATCACTTGTCTTTATGAGGTAGGGAAGAAAGGAAATTTTTAAGGCATTCCAAGAACTGTATTTGTTAGAGAAATTTCATCCATTCATTTGAAAAAGAGTTTCATGAAGGGATATCAAATTTTTTCATCCCATATTGTTACGAGGAAAATATCTCTATGGCTTGGGGTAAACTGCAACAGACGGAATCACTGAAAAAATCAACTCTAATCCCAGGTATGTTATATATATGAAATTCTAACAAGACAAGGTCAAGAACCTACCTCATTCGGACGTTTGATGAAGAACACCATGGAGCATGCAACTCAAAGATTTATACCTGAAAATTATCCACAACAACCAATATACATAAGCATATGGTGATAATATATAATGTTAGCATATAAATTAGCATAATCCATTAACATACATGAAAAATACGCCCATGGAATAGTAATTAAAATATTTGAAAGATATCAATTGGATGGGAAAGAGTATTTCTATTAAAATAATCAACAAAAGTATATAGGTGACAAAATTCTGTGTCGACGCATCTCAGAACCGAGAAACTAAGTCCCTCCAGCTGGGCCTCCACCACTTCAATCCTCCACTAAAGGAAATCTCATATAAAGGAGACAATGAGGATATTCATAAAAAAAGGAAGAGCTTGGGGGATGAACAATGAGAACAGACTTTCAAGGATAAAGGGATGCATACTCAATAGGAAGTGAAATTTCTCCAGAGTATCTTTTCTCTCAAAAGTTAAATTCTCCCCCTTTCCAAGGCTTGGATATGGCTCAATTTAGATCCTTCAAATGGAACTAAAGGGTTGAGTTGGAGCATTTCCAATATATGGAAGGTCAAGGATCATGGATCTCATGAAATGACATGTAAACCCGACATAATTTTTAATTTTGAGCACCAAACCCAATGTATGTGGGTTGTAGTGGAGAAACCTACGTATACACTTGTTGACTAACTGGTAGGGTGGGTATATGAGAAAAATAATTCTTTTTTGGATATTGAAAGTATTAAAGGGGACTTCAAGTCTGCATAGGGAAATGGAAAGGCCATCCAAGAAAGTTGCATGGGGTGAGGTAAAATTTTCTATAACAGATTCTGCCTAATGTGTGAGGTCAGAGGAGTATCTATGATGGCCTAAATACATTATAATTCCCAAAAGTGGAGTGATGGAGACTCAGATGAAAGTGCTAGTTACTCATGAGAATATTACAATCCATAATGACTTTCTACACATGGCTGCCAATTTGAATTACACTGCAGATCCATGTGGAAATATACCAAATATTTGTTCATGGCTATGAATAGGAAATACAAAGTAGATACATCATAGGTTTCCATAGTCACAAACAAGGCCCAGTGGAAACCAGACTCAAAATCAATCTGAAGATATCCATATACAATGGAGTACAATCTGATCTTCCATGATCACTAAAGTCATATAGGTACTAGTCTAATGAAAGAAAACAACATAATAGGAATGTTGTTACTATAAGTTGAAGACCTTATACACTATCTTCCGAAGGTGAAAGTCTACATCATGTGAAGAGAGGGGTTGATCTTGAACATGATGCAACTTATTTTGATTACCGTTCATTAAGGTATACCATTAACAAGCGTGAGAAAACCTATCGATAATGAAAGTAGTCAGCAAGGCACTGAGTACATTCTTACAAGTGTGAATAAGGGTGTTGAGGTCAAACACTTGAAGAATCCATCGATCATGAGACATTCATGTATTCCCAATTGTCGATGGCAGGATAACCTGCAACTGATGACTACAAGACTCTAGGTACTCATAGAACTCTATGTCTCATTTCCAAAATAGATGAGTTGAATTTGATGGAATGAGACCCACTGAAAGAAAAGAATTAAGGCATCTCTCATCAGTCAACATGAGGTACAGAGCAGTAGCTTGATGATTAGAAGGATATTGGATGAATAATATGTTCATGAACTAATGACCCTTTGCATATTTTTCATGCACTAGATGAAAACAGTGAACGAAGAAGACCCCCTGAATAGAATCCAATAAGGAAGATTGTCAACAAAGGAGAGGAAACCACCAATAAGGATAATGGAATCTAAGACATTGCACAAATCCCAATCTATGAATATATTTCTTACATTTGAACATAAGGGAAACCCCCCCAGTCAGTCACCAATGAGTAGATGTCGACTGTTGGGTTCAAGGTTACCTACCCATAATGAAAGTAAGACCAAGGTGCATGGTAGGAATATAACTTCATGTGACTCTAAGACACACTGAGGGTATGGCTGACATGAAAAGTCAATATTTATGAAAAATGGTCGACATAGGCTTATAAGATTCCTTTGAACAAGAGCATGAGACATATGGATAACTCAGGAAACATAGAATTGGTGATGAAACTTTGTGATGCAGGAGGCATCAACAAACTCTCCATAGGGTCTGGAAGAATAACCAGTTGGAGGAGAAAACTATAAGTAATGAGCTCAGATTCCTGATTTCATAATAAACCCAAAATTTAGATGATAGTGGACTCAAAACTTTGTGCTTTTTTCAAAGGAGACACAACCGCTGCCAATATGAGATAATATTCTTTTCCCGCCTCTTTTTTTTCATAGGAAATTAAATGTTATGGTACAAGAGAGGAAACAACTGTTGTGAGTAAGAAACTAGCTCCAAAAAGTGGAACATACCTATACTCAATGCAAGGAAGTGCATGTGGGGCATGGACACTCAGTGGAATGTTTCCTCTTATGGTACAAGGTGTCAAGCTGCAAAGGATATAAACGAGGCTCTCATTGGTTAGTGATGCAAATTTATAAGGTAAGAGGATTATAACAAGGAAGAGGGAACCAGAAATAGGCTCAATACTGCAAGCAAGAGGATGGAATGCAATTACAACTTAACTCCAAAGAATGTCCTTTTTCATAAATTTAGTCCCCTAGGCCCAAAAAAGTATAAAATAATACCCAGGAGAACTCTTCTAGCCAATGTTAACTAGAGTATTCATTTTTCGTAAGTAGTATACTTGGTCTGAAAAATCGTTAAACTTAAACCAAATAGACTCCCTTTCAAATCCATTTAACAAGTGTGAAAGAGACAAGTTCATTCGACAATCTTTTCACTTTTGAGATAGTCGAAAAAGAGCTTAAACAAAACTTGGTGGGAGTCCCATGGGTGAAGGTCAGAATGCTTGTGAGTAAGAATACGAGGTTTGAATGCAATGTCATGTCAGAACTATAAGGTACTCGTAGTCCTATGGAATATTTTTTGCATGGGAACCAAATGGCACAAAGGTTCTAATTAGGGAACCCATGTTTGGTAGGCCTCTACCACTTAATAATGACACTTCTAGTAGTAGTAAGAAGGTTATGTGTCACTAATAAATGGGTTTGTTCCTAAGGTATATAGATCACAGTGATAAGATAATGAAATAATGATAAATGGAGTGACAACTTATCATATATACTAGTGAAAGAAAATACCTGCCAAAGGCATGAACGGGAAATATGACACTAGAAACCACAAAAATTCATGGACAAAACCACCAAAACCAACTCTTTCCACTATACTATTAGTCCATAAGGTCAAAATATCATCCCAAACTATATGAAATGGGTAACAAAATTCTACTAATAGTAAAAATATACCATTTTACCATACCATTTGAGTTTTTTCACCCACATAATGCATTTTAGGCCATTTTTCCCACGATCTTCAAGTGTCGATTGTGGGAACTACAATCAACAGAATTAGCAACCATCTAGACCAAGTAAGTGCCCTTCCCCTCCTCTTCATTTTCAATGGATTAAAACTCAAATTTAGTCCTCGTGTTTTAAGTTTAAGAGGGTGCAACATATAAACTAGGGTGTACGTGGGTGATAGTTCATCGAGTCTCATACATGGAGGCATGTACGTGGGAAAATAAAATATTTCCCGCATATATGTGTCCCTATACACGACTGTTAAAATTATAGCCTGTGTACAAGTCTATAAATAATTTTTTATAAAGTTTAACTCAAAAAATGACCTTCCTTTGGCAGGATGGTGCTTGAATGGAGGGAGAGGGAGCATGAAGAAGTAGATGCAACAATGGAAAGAGATGCAGGGCCCAAGTATCTATAAAAATGTGTGGCCTTTATAAATTTTGGGCTCTCAAAGGAATGAGGGCTCAAGTGAGGTTACTCCAAATGCTCGTAAACTATTGGGATCTAGAGACGACAACCTTCAATCTCGATGGGAAACCATTGAGGACTAAAGTAGACGACATATATTTCACTATAGGATTGTCTAATTGGGGAAAGTTAGTGAATCTCAAGGCCTGGGGGGTTGGGGGTGGTATGACCATGGAGGATTACATTGCCACCCACTATGTTGCAGGAACAGACAAAGTAGGGAGCCAACTCCCAATCAGGGCGATCAAGATCTTGAGTTTGAATATCATCGTACTTGTTCTTACACAGATCTCGGGGTCAACCTTGTTGCACCAGGCTTCAAGGCCACTCATGTTCTATATGGTGGAGTTCTTTTGACTAACTTTTTATGAATGGTGTACCTCACTACTAGCTAACATGAAGATCTAGGTGACGGATTGCGAACAAGGGAGAAAGAGAAACTTTTTGTTTGCTTCTATCTTGTGTAGTGTTTTCTTTGAATGGGTTCCATGTTTGCGCCCTATAGTAGATATCATTCCACATGGACCACATGATCCATCCATGTCACTATGGACCGACGTGATGAGGCAGATAGAAAGTGGTAGAGTGCCAACCCCCTACAACAATGAGTTCTTTTTCTAGTGGCGTTGACATGTCATAGCCATTGACAACTATACTTATGTTGGGCTTGACTATAGAGGGGATCCAGATATTCCTTTTCCACCAAGAATCACCTAAGGTGATATTGGTAAGAATTTTTTTTTTCTATATTTCATTTTTTTTGTGCTTTTTCAAAAAGAATAAAAAAGAAAAAAAAAATTATGGTATCAAGTATTAACAAATTCCTTGTCATGCAGATGTAAGTCCATGACGACCAGATGGATTCCCAAGACATCAAAAGAGGATCTGGGGAGATGAGAAGGCAGGAGAAGATACAGAGAGAGTGTTGCAGAATGTGCAGGGGAGCCTGTCTCAATTGATGCACAAGATTCTTATGGTTCAGGTGGAGGATCTGCTAGAGGCTATGCAGCGACAAGTGGTGGGTGCACCCCGTGCATGGGTGAGACTCTTATGAATTCTCACATATGTCATACTGTGCTATCATGATATGAATCTGGAGCCACAGACATATATTCCATGGTCATATATATACCAGTCATATATGTATTTTGAGGGTGTGAGCCCCATTTTGTACTATGACACCATATTTTTTGAAAAGATGAAATATAAAACTCCAGTCCTCGAGTTTACTTATATATGTTACAATGTGTACATACATGAATTTTTTTTCATTAATTCAGTTATGTGACAAGTGCCAATCTAAAACATAATTAGCATATGCATCAGATAAATAATTACAACTTCTAGGTATGTGATTATAAATAAGAAAATCAAAGTATCGTTCTAAAACTCATAGCCATAGGAATCTTCGGAGGAGAGTAGGGTCTCACACACGGAAATTATCGTTTAACTGACATACAACTAACTAGGAGTACATGTGTAATATCCCCAAGAATGAGCTCTATTGTAATCATATTTTGTAGGCTTGTGAGCCAAGTATTGATAAGTTGGTGGGCTTATGTGTTTATTAGGCCGGAGAGCCTAAGTATTAAGGCCAGAAGCCTGATTTTGTATATGTAATTATGAAGAACATTAATAAAAATATAAACATCATTGCGTGCAGACCGACCACGAAGAAAGAGTGATGGGGGACTAAGCTTCCACAAGGTGGATAAGGGAAAAGGGGCTGAAAGATTGGAAAGAGGAGATAATATTAAGATCTTAAGTCCTTGGGAATAATAATTTATTATTCCAATAGCTATGTGAAATGTATGTTTCTATCCTAAGTTCCTGGAAGGGGGAACATGTGCAAAAAGGGAACGCATGTTGATGGATTGCATGCAACCTCATGGGCGACATGTTTCGTCCTAGGCACATGCAATTTAACCCAATATTTGAGCTGTGATGGGGGTTTGTTCCCCATTCGGTCCTCTGTTGTCTGAACCGAGGATCTCTACGTATGAATTCTGTAAGCCTCACGCAACTCTGAAACCGGAAGCCTATGATGTTTTCTTGATAATTCAATACACCCTCTGCCCAAAATGTTGAGTCAGTGTTTGACCTCTATGTGAATTGCTTGTCATGGATCCTGCAAACAAGTGTTACCTGAACCATGTTGTGTCTTAGTGGCCTGTTGTCGTTTCTTGGTTCCACACCCAACTTTCCTGTTGCTGATGTCACCCATGAGTTAGCCAAAAGTTGTTGTTGTTGTTGTTATCTTGAACTTGTGGTAATTGAGTTGGAAACGGATTGAAGAATCGGGTTTTCTGGCCGTGGTAGAAGAGGTAGGTTTTCAGGCCTGTGAGCAACTCTCTCCAGGTGAGGGAGTCTATTGGGGAGTGGTTTTATCCTAGAGAGAGTCCAGGACCAGCCACGAAGCTCTGAGAATTCCTGATTTGGCCTATTGTCGAGGCCTAGAAGGGAGGTGAAGCATCGATGGACTATGCTTGTGAAGGTGTATACTCTCAGGCGGAACAAGCATGTGGGGAATGGGAGTCTGTGAGTAGTGGGCGTAAGAAGGCTTCTGGGGAGAATCCATCTGATTGCACTATGTAGATTTCCTATAAACTCATCCTAGTGTAGCATTCCCTTACCTTGGGTTGAGCTTAGTCCCAGCTCGGGGGTGAACCACTATTGAGCATGATGAGCAGTGAGGTCTAAGGATGGGAGATTAGTGGAAAGTCCGCACGTGGTTGGTGGAGTTACTACAGTTTCAAAGATAAGTATATGCATTTGTATAATTTAAATTAAAATGCATGTCTATGATGCTTGAAATATTATCATGTATTCTGTTGCCATGATATTTACTATTGATTTCATTAATTATGTATGTTAGAAGTAATTAAATGTTTACTCTGTTAAGCCATTTAACTTCATTTAAATGCATACTATATAAGTATGAGAATATTTCCTCGTATTAGCATTGCCCAATAAAGTGGGTTGATATTCGGGGACGTTACATTATGGTATCAAAGCCCAAGGTCTCAATGTTGAGCCTAGATGAGCTGGATAAGTGGTCTTTGGACCCAAGGCTTCGAGAGGAAATTGTGTCTGGAGGACTAATTTCGAACCTTAGAATGTTTCTGAGTACCAATGGATTACTTGGTCGTGTACGAAGCTCAAGAGAGTAGCAGTGAAATAAAACCATAGGTGGCGTGGCATTGACCACAGAGAGAGGGGGCACTCAACACTTGGGGTGTTGGAGTTGTAGGATCTATTCAGAAATAAGGGAAAAACCTTTACGATCGTTAGATCCAAAGAAGGTGCAGAGAGGATATCCAACAAGCCTTTCGAGAGTTTCATTGTTAGGAAAAGCGGGGTGCGCTGAGACACAAAACCCTGAAACCCGAAACTATGAAGTCCTGAGAAGATCTACATCGTAGATCTGGGAAAAAGATCTCGTCCATTGGATCGAGAAGAAGAGCAGAGATTAATTTCTGGAGTTTGGTTGTCAAGAGAAGTGGGAGGTGTTGATGCACAAACTCTCGATGCCCGAAATCGTGAAATCCCAAAGAGCTGAAGTAGTGGGTCAGGTTGACATCACTTGGAGGGAAGTGAACCCATGGGATGTGTGCCACGTGCCAGTGGGCCCCAAAGGAAAGGTAGACATAGTGGGGGCTGGAGGCGTCACTTGAGGTAACATGGACCTTCTTAATCATACCATGAGTCACCACCCTAGTTGGTGACAGCTTTACTGTAGGCCTAACGGCTAGAAAGGTCGGAAGTTCAGAAGTTGGGAGTTGGAGAGGTAAGTGAGTGTGGCGGCCTCCAAGACCGAAATCCAGAAACCCCGAGACCCAAAAATCTGAAGTCTCGAATAGAGAACCTTGAGAAATATCGCTTGGTCACAAACCATGGTCACGTGGGTTTGGAAACTGAGAGAAAAGGGCTAAGGCCATAGTACACTATAGAGTCGAGCAGAGCTCGCAAAATTCATGGAAATTGAACGTTTTCTTGAAGCAAGTTGTTTATGAATGTTGTGGGATTTGTTAAGGAATAATGACCTGACAAATTTTGGTTTTTTGTATGTTGTGTTTGCAGAAGTTTAGTGAGTGCCAAAAACGAATAAAATTGTCACTGAGTGCAAAATAAATGGAAAGGGCACGAATTGCTTCCAGTTCTGAGGACGAAGCAAAAGGAATGGATGTTCATTTAGGATTTGAAACTCCAATGTCCATGGAGAAGAGATAGATAAGGAAGGGAACATGAGTAATATCATTGAAGGATTGGAAAAAGATGCCTAAACTCACTGAGCGGATAGCAGAAAACTTAGAAAATCTCAGGAAAAATAAGGAGAATTAAACATAAAGTTGTTAAAGAGTTTGGATAGAATAGAAAAGAAGTTGGATAAGGACAATGACTCAAGCAGAACAGGGAGCCACCAGAATTCTGAGGGAAGAAGTTCAAGGAGTGTGGGTAGACACCATCATCACTCCCAAGGTCGCTCCAAGGGAAGGACACACAGTAGTTCAAGCCCATCCTCTACCAGAAAGCATAGGATATCTGGAGTGGATGAATTAAAGGGAGAGATGAACAAGATTAAACCTCCTACGTTTGATGGAGAACATAAGAAGGAGGAAG
The DNA here is from genome assembly GCA_009831015.1 of Picea engelmannii. Classification (NCBI taxonomy): domain Eukaryota; kingdom Viridiplantae; phylum Streptophyta; class Pinopsida; order Pinales; family Pinaceae; genus Picea; species Picea engelmannii. Next base: position 132,750 of record ML808195.1, on the reverse strand, counting down.
ATGTTGAAACATGGTTTATTGGCATGAGGAAATACTTCAAACTACAAAATTATCCCTCTCATGCAGAAGGAAGAATTTCAATGTATCAACTGAAAGGAAAAGCATCCATCTGGTGGGATCAACTTGTGCGGGTGCAGCACATTAGAGAGAAAGATATCACTTGGAAGGAACTCATGAGGTATTTTGAGAAGAAGTATTTGACTAAGATATATTATGACAGAAATATGAAAGAGTTCTTTGAACTCAAACTAGGCAGCATGACCATTGATGAGCTTGAACGTAGGTTTTTGTAATTGTTGAAGTATGTTTCGTTTATCAAAGAAGAAACTGTCAAGATTCAAAGGTATTTGAGTGGAATGCCACCTTCCATTGGGGAAAAGATCCAGTATGATGACCCAAACACCATAGAATAAATGATAAGAAGAGTGAAATTCTTATATGAGCAACAAAGAGAGAAGCCTACCTTGCGGAAGGCTTGGGACAACCAGAGGAAGTTCAAGAAAGAATAGAGGTAGAAGGGAAACAAACCTCCCTTTTTTAGAAATATCCCTCAAGGACAGCCATCATTTAGAGAACCGAGAATTCCTGAAGTAGGGGAACAAAGTCCAAGGCAGATGCCCATTCAGTGTTGGGGCTATCAAGGAAACCATAAGTATAGATATTGTCCCCACAAAAATGGAAAGGTGAGAGTTGTCCATAATGTTCAGCATGTTGAAATAGTGGAGGAAATGGGTAGTAGAATGCTAAGGATCTATGCAGCCCTGGACAACAAACAATCTGAATTTCAATCGCACATTATTGAAATAGAAGGTATGATTAACAACCATCCATTTACTGTTTTAATTGATTTAGGGGATAGTCATAGTTATGTAGATCCTAGAGTGGTGGAAATTTTTCATTTGTCAAGAAGAAAACATGAAAAATCTTGGTTAGTGCAGTTATCTATAGGAACCAAGAGAAAAGTCACTAAGTTAGTTAAGTCATGTCCAGTGGATATGAAAGGACTTAGTACAAAGGCTGAATTGAATATTTTGCCTTTAGGTTCTTATGACTATCTAATTGGGATGGACTAGTTGGACCAGCACCATGCCATCTTGGACTATCGTAACAAGGCATTCACTTTCCTGGATGAGGAAGGGAATCGGAAAACAATCCAAGGAATTCCCAGAGTTGTTGCTATCAGAGAAATCTAAGCAATGCAGTTGAAGAAGTGTTACAGAAAAGGTTGTCAATTATTTGCAGCCCATGTGGAGGAGGCACCTAGGGATGAAGTCTCAAAGATTGGAGATCATGTGGTGCTAAAGGAGTTTGAATATGTATTTCAGGAGGTACCCAGACTACCTCTGAAGAGAGATATTGATTTCTCTATAAACTTGATGCCTGGAGCAGCTCCAGTGTCGAAAGCTCTTTACAGAATGAGTACACCAGAGCTGAAAGAGTTGCAATTGCAGCTTGAATGGATTTTGAAGAAGGGGTACATACGCCCAAGTGTTTCACCTTGGGGAGACCCAGTCCTGTTCATGAAGAAGAAGAACAAAACGTTGAGGTTTTGTATTGATTTCAATTAGTTAAACAAAGTAACTGTTAAGAACAAGTATCCTCTGTCGAGGATTGATGACCTCTTCGATCAGTTGAAGGATGTGAAGATATTTTTGAAGATAGACCTCAGGTCGGGATATCACCAGGTAAGGATAAATGATGAATACATCAGCAAGACCGACTTTAGAACAAGGTATGGCCATTATGAGTTCACAGCGGTGCCATTTGGGTTGTCAAATGCACCCATTGTTTTTATGTGCCTGATGAATGGTGTATTCAGGGACTATCTAGACAAGTTTGTCATAGTATTCCTGGATGACATTCTGGTGTATTCCAAGTCAGAGGAATAGCATGAACAACATCTTAAGTTGGTGTTGCAGGTGCTAAGAGAGCACCAACGATATGCCAAGTTGAGCAAGTGCTCATTTTATCATGAGAAAATTTATTACTTGGGGCATATTATTTTGAGGGATGGGATAGTTGTAGATCCTAAGAAGATTAAGGCCATTAGAGAATGGTTAGCACCAAATAATGTGACCAAAGTTAGATCCTTCATGGGATTATATGTTATTATAGAAGGTTTATCCCATGGTTCTCGAGGATAATTCACCCTATCACTTCCTTGCAAAGGAAGGAGAAGAAATTTCAATGGATAGAGGATTGTGAGAAAATATTTCAGCAATTGAAGCAACTGTTAACTAATTCTCCAATCTTGAGGATTGAAAATCCAAATGAATATTTCATGGTGTGCACTGATGCGTGCAAAGAAGGACTGGGAGGGGTCCTCAGTTATAATGGATTCATATTTTTTTATGAATCCAAAAAGTTGAAATAGCATGAAAGAAACTATACAACTCATGATTTGGAGTTGGCAACCATAGTACACGCTCTAAATAAGTGGATACATTACCTCATGGGAAGGAGGTTAGAACTAAGAACAGACAACAACGGTATGAATTACTTGTTTGATCAACCAACCTTGAATTCTAGACAAATTAGGTGGGTTGAGTTTCTCTATGAGTATGATTTTGATATCAAGCATATCAAAGGGAAGGAAAATAAAGTGGTTGATGTACTCAGCAGAAGAGTGCATGAATTACATGCTACAGCCATTAGCATGTACCGAACTGATATTAAAAGCAGAATTTTGGAGGCTATAAATACAGATTTGCAGTACAGGGATCTGGTAGAAAAGCTATAGCAAGGTAAGATGCCACAGAAAGTGGAGAGTTATAAATTATAAACTAATGGAATACTTCTGTACAAGAACAGAATTTATGTACCTAATGTCTAGGATTTGAAACTTGTGATTTTCATGAAATACACAATGTGCCTTATGCTGGGCACCCTGGATATCAGAAAGTTGTGGAAGCATTCAAGAGCCATTACTTTTGGCCAGGTATGAAGAAAGATATTGTTGAATACATCGCCAAATGTATGGAGTGTCAGGAGGTTAAAGATGAGCATAGGCACCCAGTAAGGTTGTTGCAACCTTTACCCATTACTAAGTGAAAGTGGGAGGTAGTGACAATGGATTTCATCAAGATATTTCCCAGAATAGGCAAGCAGCATGATTCAGTCATGGTGGTATTGGACAAGCTTACGAAAGATGCCCATTTTATTCCACTAAAGACTACTCACAAGGCAGCGGATGTTGTTGATATTTTTATGAGGGAAGTAGCATGATTGCACGGAATCCCTAAAACAATTGTATTTGACAGAGACACGAAACTTACCTCAAATTTATGGAAGGGGTTGTTCAAAGGATTCAGAACGAACCTGAAATTTAGCACAGCTTATCATCCTGAGTCTAATGGGTAGACAGAGAGGGTGAACATAGTAATAGAAGGCACGCTAAGGATGTATGTGATGGACAAAACATTGAAATGGGAATACTACCTGCACTTGGTAGAATTCGCCTACAATAATGGGTATCAAGCATTGTTGAAGATGAGCCCATTTGAAGTACTTTATGGAAGAACGTGAAATACTCCAGTAAGTTGAGATAATCCAGCTGATAGGGCAGTAGTTGGGCCAGATTTGCTCAAGGAAATGGAAGAGAAAATGCTAGAAATTAAGGAGAATTTGAAAGCTACCCAAGACAGGCAGAAAAGTTATGTTGATAAAAACAGAATCCACAGAGATTTTAAAGTGGGAGATCATGTTTTCCTGAAAGTAAAAGCTAACAGAAGTTCTCTGAAGTTGGGAAACTATACCAAGTTGGCAGCCATATTTTGTGGGCCATTTGAAATCCTAGAAAGGATTGGGCCAATTGCATATATGCTTGAATTACCTGCATCCATGAATGTACATAATGTGTTTCATGTTTCATTGCTTAAGAAATATATATATGACGTTAATCATGTAATTTATTGGAATGTGATTCAGGTGGAACAAGAAGGTGTCCTGTAAGTGCATCTTGTGCACATATTGGAATGAAAAAACAAACAGCTCTGGAATCGAGCCATAGGGCTTGTAAAGGTCCAGTGGACCTAGTACGGTCCTGAGGATGTGACTTGGGAACATGAAGGTGCTATGCGGGCAGAATATCTGCATATTTTTGAAGATTTTGAGAAATCTTGTTGATTTTGTGTAAAAGTTGCACTGAGGACAGTGCAAAAATAAGGGGAGGGGATTGTAATATCCCCAAGAACAAGCCCTATTGTAATCATGTTTATGAATTGTAAATCATGTTTTGTAGGCTAGTGAGCCAAGTATTGATAAGTTGGTGGGTTTATGTGTTTATTAGGCCGAAGAGCCTAAGTATTAAGGCCAGAAGCATGATTTTGTATATGTAATTATGCAGAACATTAATAAAAATATAAACATCTCTGCGTGCAGACCGACCACAAAGAAAGAGTGATGGGGGACTAAGCTTCCACAAGGTGCGTAAGGGAAAAGGGGTTGAAATATTGGAAAGAGGAGTTAATCTTAGGAGCTTAAGTCCTTGGGAATAATAATTTATTATTCCAAAAGCTATGTGAAATGTATGTTTCTATCCTAAGTTCCTGGAAGGGAGAACATGTGCAAAAAGGGAACTCATGCTGATGGAGCACATGCAGCCTCATGGGCAACATGTGTCAACCCAGGCACATGCAATTTAACCCAAGAATTGATCCTGATGGGGGTCATTCCCCATTCAGTCATTCGTTGTCTAAACCGAGGATCTCTACATCTAAGTTTTGTAAGACTCACACAGCTCTGAAACCGAAAGCCTGTGATGTTTTCTTGAGAAGCCGATACACCCTCTATATGAACTATTAAGTCTGTGTTCGACCTTTCTGTGAATTTCTTGTCACGCATCCTTCAAATGGGACTTACCTGAACCGTGTTGTGTCTTAGTGTCTTGTTGTTGTTGTCACCTGCGAGTTAGAAAAAATCTAATGTTTTTGTTGTTATCTTGCACTTGCAATAATTGAGTTGGAAACGGATTGAAGAACCAAGTTGTCAAGCCGTGGTAGAAGAGGCAGTTTGTCAGGCATGTGAGCAACTCTCTCCAGGGGAGGGAGTCTTCTGGGGAGTGGTTTTCTTCCAGAGAGAGTCCAACACCGACCACGAAGCTCTAAGAATTCTTGATCTGACCTATTTTCGAGGCCCAGAAGGGATTTGAAGGACCGATGGACTATGCTTGTAAAGGTGTATACTCCCGAGTGGAACATGCATGTGGGGAATGAGATTTTATGAGTAGTGGGTGTAAGAAGGCTTCTAGTTTGAATCCATTTGATCGCTCTGTGCAGTTTTCCTATAACCTCAGCCTAGTCTAGAATTCCCTTACCTTGGGTGGAGCTTAGTCCCAGCTCGGGGGTGACCCATTGTTGAACGTGATGAGTAGTGAGGTCTAAGGCTGGGAGGTTCATGGAAATTCTGCACTTGGTTGGTGGAGTTACTACAGTTTCAAAGTTAAGTCTATGAATGTGTATAATTTCAATTAAAATGCATGTCTATGATGCTTGCAATATTATCATGTATTCCATTGTGATGATATGTACTATTGATTCCATTAATTATGTATGTTAGCAGTAATTATATGTTTACTCTGTTAATCCATTTAACTTCATTTAAATGAATACTATATAAGTATGAGAATGTTTCTTCATAGTAGTGTTGCCTGACAAAGTGGGTTGATGGTTGGGGACGTTACACTAGGAGAACCTATAAAGATAAAACACCATGTGAAATGGTGTCACATAAAATCTCTATAATGGTGCTATACTCAAACAGATTATTCATTGATGTCTCCAGACAAACGCCACCTGAAGATACCAAGTTGGCCTTTGGATGAGTAAATGACCCACGCAGCGGAATCCATGTTCTGTGTATGATGACTAGCACCATCTGCGAATCCTAAGTAAAGTGACGACTCTGTTGACATCTTCCAAATAAGGGAAAAAATGATAATCAAGTCGATGACACAAAGAAAATATGTATATACACTAAGATACACTAGTATATAAAAAGTCATGCCCAAGATTGAGGGTTCAAGCATAATACCTTTTAAGGTAGATCCCATTTCTAGGCTCATCCAACATATTCCCTTCATAATCTTCCAACTCATAGGATCCTTTCTTTAAAACACGTCGCACGATCTAAGGACCGTGATACATGGGGTTGAACTTTCCTGCCCCAAACAGTTCTTTGGCTTGGTCATATAGGATAACCAAGCCACCCGCAGTGTACTATCGAGGATAGATAGACCTATCATATTCAACCTTAACACATTGTTTATTCACTTTGATATCCATAGAGGCATCTCGATGCTTCGCATATAGACACTCTAGGTGTACGAGGTGATATTCAAGATTGGATGTGTCAGGTAGGAGCTCAATTGGCAGTTTGAGGGAAGGGATTTCACATTCAATCGGAAGGATCTAATCCACACCATGTACTAACTAAAAAGGATAAAAACCAATGGAAGTATTTACCGAGGTTATATATGCCCAAAGCATAGGGTAAAGCATTAGATGTCAGTCATATTTACTATGGCTTATAGTTTTTTACAAGATGGTATTGAGACATTTATTTACCACCTCTACTTGTCCATTTTCATAGGGATAATAAGGGGAAGAAATATCATGCTTAAACCCAATTTTTTATGCTAACTCCTTCATCATTTCATTCTGAAAGTGACTTCCATGATCAGTGATAATCTCCTTTGGGATTTTTAACTGGGCTATAATTTAGTTGAATACAAAGAATGTTGTCGTCTCACCATCATATTTAAAGGTAGGCATGGCCTCTTCCCATTTATTGAAGTAATCCAAGGCCATGATAATATGTTGATTCCCCCCAGCTGAAGTTGGGTTACAATCCATAACATATACCCCCCAATTGGTGAAGGGACCGACGGTGATCACTGGGTGAAGAGGGGTTGGATGCGAGCATATTTTTTGAGCGAACACCTAGAAAGGGTGACACTTCTTGACTTCTTCGACACAATCTTTAAAAATTGACGGCCAAAAATAACCAGCTCGCATAATTATTTGGGTTATCGGAAGCCCAGATAGATGACCACCACAAGCCCCACTTTCATAGTCATTGATATTTGACTCATCTTCCTCGTGATTCAAGCAACAACAAAAAATATTATCTAATCCTTGACAATACATCATCGATCGTCTCTCGACAGATGCTAGGATAACTTCAAGGTTTGAAGATAAAATAGAATGTCTCCATACTAGGGCTCTAAAGATGAGATAAGGAATATATGTTCATGTACTAATGAATCTTCATGAATAAT
>ML808195.1:70983-108724 GCA_009831015.1 Picea engelmannii | reverse complement strand
TAGCAATTAAAATTGTTGTTTTGCCCTAGACTGACTCTAAGTGGACTAAGACATAGTAAACTTAGTCCGACTAAGCTGAAACTTGGTCTATGGGTGTAGGGGGTGCTATTCCATTTCTTTTGAGCACAAATACCCCTATCAAAGGCCCAAAGATCCAGTTTTTACAATATAAGCTCAAAAATTAATTAATTAATTAAATTATTAAAATTTTAATTAATTAAAAAAAAACTATCTAGACTCGACGAAATTCCGCGAAACTTTCTACACTGTCTGGCATGGTCATTTACAACATTCCTAACAAAGGTTACCAAGAAAATGAGACCATCAGAGCATCTTTCCCCACTTTGGAGGAAATTATTGCATGTGAGGAGGGAAAAATTCAAGGGAAGTCGGCCAGGAGCTTGTCTGGTCGACAACCTGAGGATAAAAAACCCTCGGTGAAAGGAACTCCCCCAATGGAAACATCCAAGGTACCTGACCTAACTATGATCCATGCAGACTTATTACATTATTAACCCACGCAGGGGTGCGGAAATTTCGTTTACAAAATTTTGTGCTGAGGTATCAGATACCCAAGTAGAACCAAAACTGTCTTCATCAAATTTGCATCTGGTGATGCATCTTCACGGCACGTGAGTTGACCCCTAGCTGAATAGGCGGTCAACGGGTTCAAATGGATTTTACAGTAAAAAAATCTCTCAAATACTAGTTGAAGGTGAGAGGAGTGATCTACTCTCTTTCGAGAGTGAGTAGCGAGATCATGGAGGTAGGATTCAACAATATGTTTGAGATCGTTAAAATCAAAGGTCATGGCACATTAGAAGGTTTCTTCGACGTCTTTGTGTAATATTCCATATATAAAAAGTATGCAGAATAGAAATAAAATGCTAGAAATGGCAGATGAACAACAATATAACCAAAACAACACTACAGTAATACCAAAATGATACTAGAATAACACCAGAAAGAGCACTTTGATTACTAAGAGCAATGTTCACTTGCCTCTTCAAGGGGGCAACCTACAACAAAGCAGAGCTCTATTACAATAATAGACAAGACAACAGTTTTCATACCCTCGACTCCTATTTATACTAAATATGTCTATCAAAAGAACCATCTAGAGGAATATCCTTCTAGAAGCGGAAGCTTCTATTAGGTCTTCTTCCATTCGACTTATTCTTCCTTATTGCTACGCCTTATTAATATTGACCTTTATTACATCGAAATATATTATTCTACATACGTGAGGGGTTAGGTCCCTAACATGTCCTCCCCCTTAAAAACAACCTTGTCCTCAAGGCTTGAGATGTGGAAATTGTTACAGAATTGTAGTTGGTTCCCAAGTGGCATCTGTTGGGGTTGTATCTTTCCACTGGAATAACACTTCCTTGATGGTTTGTTGATGTAGGAGACACTCATGCTGGTCCAAAACTACTTCTAGTTGTATCCAAATGGATCCTTCTTCGTCCAACTCGGGAAGGTTGGTTTGAGTTTGGCACTTAGTTCCAATCACCTTCTTTAAGCATGAAACATGAAAAATAGGATGTAGCTTAGAATGACTTGGAAAACCTAATTGATAGGCCACATGTCCCACACACTTGAGAACGGTATAAGGACCATAAAATTGGGGTGTCAATTTCTAAGAATGGTCAACCTTGAGGGAATTTTTCTTATAACATTGTAGTCAAAGAAATGTCTGATCCCCTTCTGCAAATTGACGTTCAGAGCGGCCTTGATCTTCTTGTTGCTTCATGTGATTCTGGGCCATGACCAAATTCTCTTTGAGGGTACAGAGAATAGTCTCTTGAATTGTAAGCGTTTGATCAACCGCCTAGACCTTCAAGACACCTGGTAAATATGAGAGAACTGAAGGTGGTTTTTGTCCATATACTACTTCAAAAGGATTCATGTGGGTAGTTGTATGGTATGAAGTGTTGTACCACCATTCAGATAGTGGTAACCATTGAGCCCACTGATTTTTCTTTTCTAATACAAAACACCTCAAATATGTTTCCAAACACTTGTTGTCAACTTCATTTTTACCATCAGTCTCGGGAGGATAAGATGTTCTAAGATGCGATTGGGTTCCTTGTAGCTTGAACAGTTCTTGCCAAAAATTGTTGGTGAAAGTTGGGTCGCGATCATAAGAAATAGACTGTGGCATGCCATGAAGCTTGAAGACCTGATCCATGAAAATTTGAGCCATAGTGGATGTTGTAAATGGGTGTTGAAGAGCATAGAAATGAGCATACATGTAAAGGCGATCAATGACCACCATGATGACTGATTTATTTCCCGATTTAGGTAATCCTACAATAAAATCCATAGAGATATCCCGCCAAATAAAAGGTGGAATCGAAAGTGGTTTTAGTGTGCCAAAAGATATGACTGTTTCTCCCTTGTTGCGTTGACACACATCACATTCAGCCACAAAATTACAAACATCATGTTTCATACCATCCCAGAAAAAAGAACGTTTGACCCTGTCATAGTTTTTGGTAAACCCTGAGTGCCCAACTATGGGTGTAGCATGAAGCTCAGAAAGTACCATGGATTTAAGTTTTGACTATTTACTTAAATACAAATGGTATTTTTATAGAAGCTCATCATGGAGCCAAGAATACCCTTGAGAAACTAGATAATTGGACTGCAATTGTTGTATCAGATGCGAACTTTTGGGATCGTACAGCCATTCCTGGTGAACGTCTTGGAGCCAATCTGGTACAATGAAGGAGAGAGAAAAAAGGGACCCTTCATTTTCATATTTTTGGTAAAGTGCATATGCAACCACATTGTCTTTGAATTTCTTATAAATGATCTCATAATCATATCCAGAGAGCTTAGTCACCCATTTTTGTTTCTCTGGGGAGGAAATGCATTGTTCCAAAAAATACTTGAGGCTTTGGTGATCTGTCTTAATTTGGAAGCGTTTCCCCAATAGATAAGGGAGCCAAAGATCAATGACATGCAAAATAGGCAACATTTCATTTTCATAGATTGAATTTCCCAAATTTCATTCAAGCAGTTGTTTGTTGGTAAAGGACAAAGGCTGACCCTCTTGCATAAGGACAGTGCCAATTCCTTTCCTTGAAGCATCACATTCCAGGACAAAGGTATTTGTGAAATCAGGAAGTGCCAGGACTAGAGTGGTGCACATGGCCATCTTCAAGGTTTGAAAATCCTGAGCAGCTGCTGGAGTCCAAGCGAAAGAATTTTTTTTAAGGAGTGCAGTGAGAGGGGCTACAATCTTTCCATAATTCTTAACAAAATTGTGATAATAACCTGGTAAGCCCAGAAATCCACGCAACCATTTGAGAGTCTTTGGGTGAGGCCAGTCTTTCATAGCTTCAATCTTTTTACGATCCACCCTGACTCCGTGTTTGCCAACAATATGACCCAAGTAATCGATTTCTGAGGTGCCAAAAGCACATTTAGATTGTTTCAAGAAAAATTGGTGCTGAGAGAGTAGATGGAGAACTCAATCCACATGAGAAAGATGGTTTGTTCAGGTTTTTCTATATATGAGGATATCATCAAAGAAAACTAAGACAAAATGATGGAGAAAAGGACAGAAGACATGATTCATGAGGCTTTGGAAAGTGGAGGGAGCGTTACACAAGACAAAGGACATGACCAAAAACTCATAGTGGCCCTCATGAGTTCTAAAGGCAGTCTTAGGAATGTATGTCTCTTTCATACAAATATGGTGGTATCCAAAACTAAGATCAAGTTTAGTAAAGAACTAGGCGCCACTCAATTCATCCAAGAGGTCATCAATGACAGGAATGGAAAAATTTGTCTGTAATGGTGAGTTTGTTGAGGGCAAAAAAATCAGGACACATGCGCCAAGAGCCTTATTTATTCATGACCATGACCATAGGAGAAGAGTAGGGGCTCGTACTAGGAAGGATAACACATGCGTTAAGAAGTTCTTGAACCATTTTCCCAATTTCATTTTTTTGGGAAAAGGGGTGACGATAGGGATGAATATTGGGAGGAAGGCTTTCTGGGACAAGGGGAATGGAATGATCATGAACACCATGGGAAGGAGGGAGTCCCTGGGGAGTGGAAAAAACCACTTGATGTTTAGAGAGGATGGATTGGAGGTCCTATGGCATAGAGGGTGTCTCAGTTTCTTATATGGATGGAGTTGGGAAATAACGCCCGAATGACCTTTTTTTAGTATCTTTTCCATGCGATGGGAAATAATGATCTCAGGGGAACCGACGATGATGCCTTGGAACTTATATTGTTGGCCCTCCTAGTCGAATTGCATGGTTAATTCCTCGAAATCCATGATAATGGAACCAAAAGTCCTTATCTAGTCTGCACCCAACACAATGTTACAAACTCCAATGTCGATAGCAAACATATGATATTTCAGGTGGTAGTCACCAATTTGGAGATGCACATTTTCACAACACCCTCCACATTTCATGGGCCTTCCATTAGCAATCATGATTTGGAAATTATTGACTGCACGGATATAGAAATTAGTTTCTTGGTCAATGTGGCGATGAATAAAATTATGGGTGCTTCCACTATCAACAATAATGATGACCTTCCTATGCTTGACGTAGCCAATTAGTTTGAGGGTTTTGGGAGCAGAGAATACCATGAGAGCATTTAGGGAAATGATCGATTCTACTTTGGGAGGGTCTGAGGGAGGGGTAATGTCAGTGGGTTCAGGTGACTCAGACACAAGGGGAGCTTCAACATCCTCTTCTGAAACATCCTCCAAGATGGCCATAAAAATATTTTGTTCCTTATACTTGTGTCTCAGAAAATATTTTTCATCACAATTATAACAAAGGGCTTTGAGTTGGCATTCATCTGTTTTGGCCCTGGTCAATTTTTGGATCTTTAGTGGACTCTAGAGTAGAAGGAGGAGTATGATTTATTGGTTTAGTGTGAGGAATAAAGGAGGGTTTCTGGTTTTGAGAAGAGACAACCTGTTGTGCTTCCTTAGCTCATTTAGTAGCCTCCACCCAACTCTGAGTCTAAGCTATGAGGACATGGGCATGAATCTCATCCTTGAGGCCACTAATAAAACATTCTCAGAAAAAAGCATTAGACATGACCTCTGTACGAAAAGCTAGTCTCTCAAAAGCAGCTATAAAGCCTTCCACTGTGCCAGATTGTTTCAACTTTCTCAAATGGCATAAATGGTTGGTGTCAGTGTCAAAGCGCTCATAAAGCTCTACCACAAAGTGTGTCCAAGCAACATACCCTTGACGGGCAGTTTTTCACCATTGGCCAACGTTCTTGATCTAGATGGAGAACATCATATCGGAGTTTGTCCAAGTCATATGTAATGTCATACAAAGAGAAATAATGTTCAATTTGAGTTACCCAACCATTGGTATATGATCCATCAAATTTGGTCACATCCATCCACAGAAGGCGTAGGTCACACTGAAAGTGATGGGGCTGAAAATTATGGGAATGAGAGGAAGTTTTAGCTTCGGTATGCAAAGTTGGGTTAGATAAAGGTGGATCTGCAGGGATATGAAGCTTGGTGCATATCATCGAAGTGACAGATTTAAGTTGGGTATTCATGTCTTGTTTGAGGTCTTATTTGAGTTCCACGATTGAGGATTGAGGCAGCGACGGAGGAATGCATGCTTTTATTGATGGTGGAAATATTGGCACTGAATTGTCTCACTTCTTGTTGGGTCTCTGTGAAATTATATTTCAAGGTATTGAAGTGAGCTTCCAAGTCTTGGCTATGGGTATGGGCCATGATGATGAGGGAACTGAAGAGGGGTGGGTGGGGTCAAATTTTTTGTTGAAAAATGATAGGTATGAATGTGATAAGGGTGAAGAGATAAACCTAATGAAATAAGTCTCAAATCATGGTGCAAAAAATTCCAGACCTTTTTTTTTTTACACCTACGGAGTTATACTCCGGTTTGAATAATACTGCAGTGATGAAATGCCAAAATTCTTAACTAGGAAGAAATGTGTAGTGATTTGGCAACTCGAACAGAGTTGCGCAGCAATAGATATTGCCTGTTTTATTTTTTTGTTTTCATCCCCAAGGGTTAGGTATTTAAGGGTTCTACAGACAAGGGTTTTCACTGTGCTATAGCTCTCTGATATACATGCGGGGTCCAACAGTAGTACTCGGCCTAATATCTCAGGGCACCAACTAAGGAGGATAGACCGTGACCTTAGTCGTACTACGCATCTACCAAGGTACTAGAGAGTATCTTCCCGAGTGTTGTTTGGTGGCACTATATCAGTCAGGAAGTCGATTGGTTTATCTAAAGAGGGCTTCATGAAATCTAGGTCAATCTGTATACAAGTGATGTCTGATGCGCTACCACTCGAAGGGGTACCAACAGGGGTTACAAGGGTGGCCAACAGATGTGTGCTTAAGTACCACTTTTATTTCCTATGTGTATGAATCCCCAACCGCGAGTTTATTCGTGTAATGACATATCTATGTAGCTTAAAGACACCAGAATACGTCTCTACCCTGAAAATAATTTAACCCACAATTTTCTGCCGAGGAAAGTGCTATGATACCACTTGTAATATTCCAGATATAAAAAATATGTAGAACATAAATAATGCTAGAAATGGTAAATGAACAACAATATAACTAGAACAACACCACAATAATACCAAAATGATACTAGAATAACACCAGAAACAACACTTTGATTACTGAGAGAAATGTTCACTTGCCTCTTCGAGGGGGAAACCTCCGACAAAGCAAATCTCTATTACAATAATATCCAAGACAACATTTCTCATACCATCGACTCTTATTTATACTAAATATGTCTATCAAAAGAACCATCTAGAGGAATATCCTTCTAGAAGTAGAAGCTTCTATTAGGTCTTCTTACATTCGACTTATTCTTCCTTATTGCTAGGCCTTATTAATATTGACCTGTACTACATCAGAATATATTATTCTACCTACATGAGGGGTTAGGTCCCTAAAATTTTGAGACCGAAATAAATTTTATGGTACGCAAAATTACCCCAAGGAAAAATAAATGTCGTCTTATGTTGATCCTTGGGTTTGATTTGAATTTGATTATATCCTGAAAATCCGTCCATAAAAGAAAAAACTTTGCTTCCCACGCACTCATCAAGAATCTGGTATATGAAAGGAGTCAGGAAGTTGTCTTTAGGACAAGCCTTGTTCAAGTCCTTGTTTCTTATTAACAGGAATAAGGTTGGACACTCATTCAGTCAAGGGAACCCGGTAGCTGAAACCAACATTAAGTAGCTTCTCTACCTTTGCCTTAATAGCAGAGGGCTTCCTATGATTAACAACTCTATGATGTTTTCGAACAAGTCTAACATCCAGGTAAGTCTTGATTTCATGTTTTCCAATGTTGGGATCGATCCCTGACATCTCTTTGTATGAACAAGAAAATACATCATGAAATTCTTTGAAGAGATCGGTGTAGATCTAAATTTCTCCAGGCGAACAATTTGCACCGATATATACATTCTCAATTTTTCTAGGAATTCGAGAGATTTCGATTGTGATGGTAGGAGAAATATTCACCATGTTTCCTTCGGCGTAAAAACCATGTAGTGTAACCACATCATGATCGACCATCTCACTCAAGGTAGATCTAAATTCGTCATGTTCGATCCTAAGAAGTTCTGGGAGAAAATATGAGTGATTATGCATATCTTCCCAAGGCCTATAGGGACCATTCATGGCCTTTAAGATGGATTCATCCGATGTTAAAGTATCTTCAAGGAAATCATGTGAATAAGACGATTGGGTGGCCCATACAGGCTCTATAATGGGATCCTCCTCGTTCATCTGTGAGGACAAAGGATCTGTGTCAATAATAGTGTTAAGAACAACCTGAAATGCAACATCTACCATTGATAGTGGCATTTCCATCCCAATGTGTGAGTTACCTTCACATGACATATTCGAAGAAGGTAGGGTCCAAGGGTCATTAAAATATGAAGTACGAAAAGGAACAAACCTCATTGATGATGAATACCTACTAGAAATGGCATGAATGTGATGGATTGGTGCCAAGAAATCAAAGCTACCCATGAGAGAGGAATACATTCTGACACCAATATCCTTGGTTTCCTACCAAGACTTATTGATCATTGGGATCGAATTTCCAACTGATGCATTAGGACTATCATGTGCAAAGAACAATTGATCAATCGTCATTATTTTCCATTCGTGAGGAAAACATAAAGTGCAGAAAAAAAATGACATGCCCACAGTCATGGAATAAGTCCATTTACACCCTAGTAGTAAATTATAGTGAAGGAGCGCATCAACCACCTCAACATCAACCTCCACTTCCTTTCCACCTAACTGGACCAGAAAAGAGGGAAGAATTTCATGGGGTCAAAAAGAAAATCCATCAAATGTAGTCAACATAGTCATAGATTGAGATAGAGTTGTAGAGAAAATGGATTTCCAACAGGTTAGGGACATCACGCACGTCGCAACACCCTAATCAATTACTATCTTTTTTATGGTATATTTTTTGTACTCGACATGGATTTGAAAGGCCACGTGGTAAAGAAAGTGAGTTTTTACATCCATGACATCAAACTTAATAAAATTCGAGCCACACTGGTATAGATATCCTAAAGCAGATAACAAAGTGTTCATTTGCGAAGGACACGTCTAGAGCACATCCAAAGATAAAATCACACAAGGGTTTTGACCCATATCTTTGAAAATCGAATAGTTCTTGGAAGCTCGGGCATTAGGATTGTGGGCGCAGAGTTTCGGTACTCCTTTCAGAATATGAGGGGAAAACTATGGATTTTCGATCTGCAAGGGTGTTTCCGGAGGAGGGGGAGACTCTAGACCTATAATAGTCTATGAAAAATCATAATCATGAGATCGAGTTGTTACATCAATCAGATACTTGACCATATTAATGCATAGACGATCACCTTCATGTGTTGAGAGGTTTTGAATAATTCTCAATGCATTTCCAGTGTTAGAGGACCTCGAAGCCATGTGTTGATTATGTTGAAATAGATTGGTCAACACAGCAGGCAGTTGTGAAAAGAGCCTCGATTCCTCCTCAATTTTGGGACATAGGTGGGTAAGATGATCATATTTACAAAGTTTACAAGGAAACTTAACCTTCCATTTTTCTTTATTTCCCTCACCAGCGTTATTATTCGATCTATCATTGTTAGTTCCATCCTTGGATTTGTTATTATTTTTCCCACCCTCACAATTATTACCTCGTCCTTTCTTTCTATTCCCGCCTGGTTTTTGGTCACCATTTGGGTTGGCTGACGACTATATAGAATTCACACCCACGGACTAAGTGGGAGTGGAGGATGAAGCCAATTCTTGTCCTGCTACAAGCTGGCTTAGAGACAAATCCTTCAAATGGTTCATCACTGAATCTTTATACTTAGCATTTGCATAGCCTATGATGCCATCGGTATAAGGCCCGATATTTTTTCTAGGGTCATAATTCAACTACAGTGCATCAGGAATAATTTCATACAGCATCCTAGACTAAGCATATATGAGGTCAAGTTGTTGGGTTTTGAAAATAACTTATTTCTCATATGTTACCCTAGATGTAGAAACATCCTTTGAAATATAAGGCAATAAGGACTTAAAGAACCACTCCAACATAAAATCTAGAGGAATGTAGGATTTAATCAACCTCTTCCATCTATTCCACTCTTAGATATGGTATGCGATATGCATGGCATTGTCTTGGCGGAAGGAAGACAAATTTTGTATGTCGACATCATAACAAACCAACAACTAGAAGTGGTTGAGAAAGACCAAAATCATCTGATTAAATTTTCTATACATGCCCTCGAGTAGCTCAATGTACCATTTCGCATCAACCCCTGTGAGGGTGTGTTGAAATAGTCTCAAACAAATAGAATCGTCATTTAGGGAATTTGATGAGCACCAAAGATGAAAAGTAGTAACAAGATCACCTGGATCCTTACTAGTATTTCCCTTGAATTTTGGAATGTCTGAAGGAATATTGATGGGGAAGACGGGCCATGATGGATCATGATGCATCGGGTCATTTATTAATCTCAACAAATATAGAAAATTAAGCATGGATAGAAAAGGGATTCGGTGTTGCGGTGTCTGAGCCCATGCTCCCAAGAAATATTGGTGTTGAGGGATTGTAGATCATCCATGGTTCTGGTATACACCATGGCCCTTTCCAGTAGGGTAATATCCTCCTCCAAACTGATTCATTGTTGGTTACTTATTTATTCTCTAAGTTTATATCTTTATCTTGAATGACCCAGGGTTCATGTATGTTCGAGTTCCAACAAATCCTCTAAAACTATGAGCCCTCCTTGTAAACCAAAAGGCAACGCGGTGCACAGAATGTGCTTCGCATTATCACCTGAGATAGTATTAATGGGTGGATGAAATACTCATGCATTTACAACCCAGGATTGAGTGAAGATATGTGAAATGTATGCTGAGATTCCTAGTCTAACTTATTAACATATTAAACTGTCATTTGCGATTACGCATGGAATATAAATAACTCATTCATTCAACATATTAATGACTATTGAAACAATAAGGAAACACGTGAAATCAATCACATAACATAGGTTTTACCATGGTTCACCCCCCCTAGGCTACGTCCACAAAAATATGTCTTCTCATCTCTTTTATTATGGCAATTCCAAACCTACAGTGTCGTGCACCTTACAACTCTTCTCAGTCGAGTTGAGACCTATTATGAGGCAGATTAGATCGCACCAAGCTCCTCAACCTATGCTCTAACCCTCAAGATCTATCCTCCTTACTCATCTCTAGCTCAACAAATTACAACATCATGTCGCATGGAAAAATATTACAACTCATTATCCTCTCTTTTATCACCCTCCCCTTATATGAGACCTAGGTATCTATATTTATATTTTTTTGGCTCGCCATCCATTACAATTTATTGCAAAAACCCTAAACCTAATGTTGTTAGGCCTTCCATGGATGCGCGCGTGCTTCTCCTTCTTCCATTTGTCGCTTCCCTCATGCATGATTTCTTTCCCAAAATAACCTTTCTTTCTGCTTTTTCATGCTTCCAACAGGGCCCCAACATTGACATGTGGCTCATCCCGAGCCACCTAACTTTTGTGTGCCTCATTGATCTCCCTAGTGATCACCTAGAAATTTTCCCTGAGCTCTGTTGCTTGCATTTGAGCCTGTGTGGTCTTCTCCTTGAGTGCATCTAATGTCTACACTACAATTTCGTCGATGATCAACCCTGGGCACTCTTCCTGGATATGTGACATATATGTCTTGGCTTCCTATGCCTTTGTAATGACTTCTGGTACTCTCTCTTGAAGCGGTTCCATTTGAGCCTGACACTTGGTTTTCTACATCTACGCAGTGGTGAGTTCTGCCTGTAGTTTCCTCATATCCTGCACCCCTTTGATGCACTTCATGTTGGACATTGTCTTTTTCCTCTGCTTGAGGTCTTGGATAGCTGCATTGATCCTTTATTCTTCCTTGTCCCACTGTTGGACCTGTTGATCCTCTTCCATCTTTGTACAGAGTTGTGTTGCTTTTTCAAACAAGTCAGTTGTTGTGCTAACCTATTTCTCTATCTCTTGTATCTTTTATGTTTTTTCCTGCTTCTTGTTATCCCTTACCTCTGGTGGAGTGGCAGGTGTGAGCTACTCACAGAGATTCTCGATCTCATGTTGATACTGATTGATTTCCTGCACAATCTAATCAATCTTCTCATATGCTGTGATTTCAGCCCTCTCCCCAGTCTTTGGAATCTTCTCATAAGTTCTAACCACTTTTTGTTCCAATCCGTTCACGTGTTCCCTCTCCTCTTGGGTCTCAAGATTGGCCTACTCATATATCAATTCCAGCGCATCTTGTTTATCCTTTTCCTTTCGTAATTCAGTTATGTATGTACATGCACAAGAATGTACCTCTTGGGTAACACTAACCTGTCATTTGTGTAGAGCCTTGGATGGTATAAATACCAATTATAATTGAGCTAAGTCCTTTAGGGGTGTCTGCCCCACAATCTGGTCTATGTGCATCATGTTGGGTGTAATGTGGAAAGTTGTACTCAACTGCGGTATTGTGTGGACTGTATCCCACTCACTTTCTTCCAGTTCTTCTCATGTCTGTGATGTTGACGGCCATGTCCCTATGTCGTTGTATGTTTCTTTTGTTTCTCCGATCTTCTTGAGGAACTGTCGTATGTTCGCCAACTCCTCTTTAATTATGTCTTTGTGGTGCAAAACATTATGAAAATCCTTGAATGTATGATCCTAGACCATTTGGGCTATTATTTCTACATCATCCTTGGTAATCGTGTACTTTGGGGGTGTTCTATGTGCCTNGCTGATATCTTAGTCAGGCCTGGTTCTTGTGGGTTGGGACTTGGTGTCATACCTTGCACTACCTCGTCCTATTTTTGTTGTACTTGGGTCGGTTGCATATTATTCTTCTTCCCCTTCTGGGTTCCTTTCTTAGATGTCCCTTCTTTTTTCCACTTTTTTTTGTCTGGCCCGTCCTTGGTTTCTTGGGCACTGGGACTTCCTGAGGTTGTCTCTCCCTAACCTACCTCCTTAGCATTTGTATATTCCTACCTTGCCTCCTCTTCCTCTGTCCTTGTAGGTATGTCTAGGTTGAGGACTGGAATCCTCCAGTCATCTTCCCAATCATTGATAGTCATTTATGTGTTGCCCTCTGTGATGCAATAGCACAGTTGTAGCCACTGCTTGTTGGGATCTTTTCGTTCCTGGATCCACATCACATTTCTAGTAGCCTTGAAGCTAGCTATGCCTCGATAGTATGCAATAGACTATGGTGTTATTCTCCATAGATTGGCGATGGACTCCTATAGGTTGTGAAGGTATCCTTTGAATATAGTTGTGATTGTCTTCATGTGCTTGGCATCTAATGCAACGCCAAGTGATTAATATCGCGCTACATGATTAGGCTTAGGTCTAGTGGAGAAAAATGTGTAATCTGGTTCCTTCCATCCCATGATGGCTATCAGCATGAGTAGCCATGAATAATTAAATTATGTTCCTACATATTGTGCATCTTTGCAATCATCCAGAAACAAATTCAAAAGATAAGGGTCCTAGCTGACTTTGGTGCCCTTGGCACACTGTGTTGCAACTGCAACAACCCTGTTAATTTTTAAGCCATTATTATAGTTCTTTGCATTTCAATAGATAATAGAAACATAAGACAAGATCACTGAGAAATACATAATCACAAGAGACACAACATTTATCTTGGGAAACCCTCTAGGGGAAGAAAACCCAACAAAACTTCCTTATTATAGATAGCCAATACAATGCCAAGAGATAACTCAAACAAGTATAGAATGTCCTCTCCCAAAGATGTGCCTCTCTCTCTCTCCCTTCTCCAACTACAGATCTGAAACTTGTCTCTCAATGAACAAGTGAGTGTGTGTCTAAGTGAGGCGCTAGCCTCCTTATTTATACAAGAGTAGCACATGTGGGAGTGTCCTTTCACTGGCAGGGCTGACTTCTTCTCCTAGGTGGTTATAACCACCTTTATTATATTATGGGGCCTCTTTGATATATTCTGGGCCTGACTTATTATTTTTCCTATTACAATTATATTATGACAAATCCGCAAAAGGGGATTTGGTCCTTTTACAATAGCCGACATGATCAATCCACAATGGGGATTGATCCAATGAATAATATATCAAATAATAATAAGAATACACTTTGCAGTTACATTATTTCAACACTCCCCCTTAATAAGAAGGGTATTTTATATCAGCATTAGACGAGAGAGAGGCCTTTATCATCAACATCATCAGGAGGACAACATCATCAATATCATCTTGGAACACTAACTGGTGTATCTATAAATCATTAGAAGTTTTCTTCATCAGAAGCATCATCATTCTCAAAGGAATGCAATCATCATTTTCATCAATATGTATTAGTATAAAACTAATACATCATCATCATCATCACAGCACGAGGTTGGATCATCATAATACAAGACTGGCTTTACATCACAGTTGTTAAGATGGAAGCTCAGTACTCGTCTTGCTTTACATCACAAAAATCAAGCTGGAAGAAAGATACTAGACTGTCTTTACGTCACAGCTTCTCAAGATGGAAGCACAGTACTAGTCTCATATCAACGTCTTGCTTTATGTCACAGCACTCAAGCTGGAAGCAAGATACTAGATTGGCTTTACGTCACAGCTTCTCAAGATGGAAGCATAGTACTAGTCTCATATCATCATCTTGCTTTACATCACAACCATCAGGTTGGAAGAAAGATACTAGACTAGCTTTACGTCATAGTTGTCAAGACGGAAGCACAGTACTAGTCTCATCACATTGTCTTGCTTTACGTCACAACCATTAGGTTGGAAGCAAGATACTAGACTGGCTTTATGTCACAGTTATCAAGTCAGAAGCACAGTACTAGTCTCATCACATCATCTTGTTTTACATCACAACCATCAGGTTGGAAGCAAGATACTAGACTGGCTTTACGTCACAGCTGCCAAGCCGGAAGCACAGTACTAGTCTCATTAGATTATCTTGCTTTACATCATAGTAATGAAGTTGGAAGCAAGAGATGTCTCATCACAGCAACTACTCCCCCTTTCGAGGAAGGTCCTTTCAGACTATACCAAGATTATCTCAAAAGTGCTCAAACTTTACATGAGATAGAGGCTTGGTCAACACATCAGAAACCTGTTCATTCATGCTAACGTACTGGAACTTTAAGGCTCCTCTTTGCACCATGTCATGAATGTAATGATAACAAATCTCTATGTGCTTCGACCTATCATGGAACATAGGATTATCTATCATGTTTATGAAGCTCTGGTTATCACATAGGATTGTAGTTCCTTCCATCTCTATGTCAAATAGGTTGGTCAGCAACTTTCGAAGCCATATAGCTTCGCAGCTAGCAGAACATGCAGCAATGTATTATGCTTCAACTGTGTTGAGAGCAATGTTGGATTGCTTCCTACTTTTCCACAAGATCATGGCTGATCCCAAACTAAAACAACATCCTGAAGTTCTTTTTCTGTCAGAAACACTTCCTGCCCAATGTTAATCAGCGTACCCACTCAATGTGAAATCATGATCTCCATCATAATTGAGACCACAATCTAATGTACCCTTAAGGTACCTCATCACATGTTTTGCAGCCACAAGGTGAACATGTTTGGGTTCTACCAGTAACTGACTCAAGGTGTTCATGGAAAAACAAATGTTTGGTCTGGTGTTTGTTAGGTACATCAATGATCCAATAATTTGTCTATACAGTGTGGCATCAATCAATTCTGACAAAGTATCAACCAACAGCTTCATATTCATTTCCATGGGTGTATTCATGGGCTTGCACTCTAACATGTCAAATCTCTTCAAGATTTTGACTGCATACTTCCCTTGGTTAAGGAAGATCCTCTCTGGACTCTGCCATACCTCAAGACCTAAGAAATAATGCATTAGGCCAAGGTCTTTCATCTCAAATTTTGAAGAGAGTCTCTTCTTACATTCGGTGATGAGCTTTTCTTCTCCAGTTAAGAATATGCCATCCACATATATCAATAGTATTACTGGCTCATTGTTCATAACCTTGATTTAGATGTTAGAATTTTCTTTACTCTTGGTAAATCCCAATCTCGTCAGAAAGATATATATTCATCCATACCAAGCTCTAGGAGCTTTCTTCAATCTGTACAAGGATTTCTTCAACTTGAAGACATGATACTTCCTGTATTCAAATTCAAATCCTTGAGTTTGCTCTATATACACTTCCTCTTCGATAAAACCATTTAGGAATTTTGTCTTTACGTCCATCTAGTGTAACCTCCACTTCATCTTAGTTGCAAGGGCTATGATGGTTATGATCGAAGTGTATCTGGCTACAGGAGAGAATGTTTCTTCATAGTCAATGCCTTCTTTTTGAGAAAATCCACGAGCTACAAATGTTTCTCTATACTTCTCAATACTTCCATCAGCAGCATGTTTTATTTTGAAGATCCATCTAGACGATACCAAATCCTTGCTATTCGATCTGGGAACTATTTTCCATACATTGTTCTTTATTATGGATTGGTATTCTTTTGTCATGGCAACTGCCCATTCTTTCTTCGAAATGGCTTCTTCAAAGTAGGTAGGCTCCTTTTCTAGGATATCACACATCAAAGCCATATAACTAGAGACTGACTTAGGTTTCTTCACATGTTCATTGTTCCTTCGAGAACACCATATTTCTCTCCATCTTGAATAATCTCTCTAGCCCAAGTTGGCTTTCTTTTATGGGAGATTGTCATCTGAGGAGGTTCTTGAAACTCTACTACGTCATTATCTTCTAGAATTTCCTCATTAGGGGAAGTTATGACTATCCTCACATCTTTAGTAGCTCTGGGAACCTCCCTCACTGATTCTGCAACTCTGGGGATTACGGGTTCCTCTTCATATACCTCTTCAAGCTGTCATTTTCTCGATTTCTTGAGTGCTGCATCTTCATCAAAGGTCACATCCCTACTGATCTCAATGT
This sequence comes from Picea engelmannii, assembly GCA_009831015.1. Taxonomy (NCBI): domain Eukaryota; kingdom Viridiplantae; phylum Streptophyta; class Pinopsida; order Pinales; family Pinaceae; genus Picea; species Picea engelmannii. The sequence goes on along the minus strand of ML808195.1, from coordinate 92,202 downwards.
GACAGTGACCTGGTATATAGATACTGAAGGCCTTGGTGCCCTCACAGTGTCCCACAAATATTCCCTTCTTTCCTGAGGGTTCCAGCTTGTTTCTTTTCTCTTTCGGTATATGTATAAATACTGGGTAGCAAAATATTTTGAGATGGATTACCTCTAGCTTCTTTCTAGTGAACATATCTTCCGGGGTCTTGAACCCAAGTGCACTATGGGACAATCAGTTTTGCACATATACGGTTGTCATTGTTTCTTATGCCCATAAGCACAAAGGAATATCTTGATCGTGGATCATGGTCTTCACGGCTTCCATTATCGTTCTGCTCCTTCTTTCATCCACACCATTTTGTTGAGGATTATAGGGAGTAGTGAGTTCCCTCTTGATCCCAACATCTTTACAGAATTTCACGAACTCTTTTAAGGTGTATTCTCCTCCATTATCTTACCTAAGTATCTCAATCTTTCTTTCAGAAAGATTCTCTATCGAGGCTTTGAATTCCTTGAATTTGTTGAACACTTCATCTGTAAATTTCAAAAAAATACACCCAGGTCTTACGAGAATAATCATCAATAAATAGTATACATACCCACTAATGGAGGACAATGGCATTGGGCCACACACATATAAATCAATGAGTTCTAGGACTCCTTCTGCTTTTTTTTCTCTCTTCGGAAAAGGTTTCTTGATGTTCTTCCCTTGTGCACATCCATTGCATACGCCTTCATGGTCAACCTTGAGTTCTGGTAAACTTGTGACCACTTTGCATATGTATGGTAGTACCTTGTAGTTAATGTGAGATAATATTCTATGCCAAAGTTCACATGGATTCTCAATGGCATGGATCATGGCAGCTTCTGAATGACCCTTTAGCTTATACAAGCCACCTTCTTCTTTTCCAATGATGATTGCTTCTTTTAAGGTTTCTCCTTTAGAACATTGCCTTCTTCAACCTTCATTATTGCTTCCTTGGGGTTATTACATGTGACTTGGAACAAGGTCAACAAAAAATCAAGCAAGAATAATATCCTTTTGATAATATAAATCAATAACAAGAACAATCATCACAATATCTCCTTTAGAGATATCACTTGTAACTTGTCTGAAGCAAAGATTAAAGGTAAGGAATACAATACGAAAATGAGGTCAACACTCTCATAGTGTTGTGATCAAACATTCCTCCATGGAAAATTTGAACTAACACATGAGATTCTTCCTAGAGGAGGTGTTAGTTGTATCATACAAATGATTACGTTAAGCATTTACCTCTATATGCTCACATGCTATCAAGTATGATACTTTACAAAGACTGTTATCTCAACTATAGTCATCAACTAGTAATGTTTACCTTTGAATATTATCAACTTGATTAATAAAACCTGGAGCCTTTTCCTCAGGAATGAGTGTGATCTAAGTGGATATTGGTGGCCAACCACCTTTTCCAACTGGCTCAAAACAGCTTTCTGGTAATTTTGGCAATTTACTATTTTTAGCAGGTTTTAACTTCTGGGGCCATTTTGAGGGCCTAAATGAAGGTTTTTCAAGATCAAGGTTTTCAATGATATACAAAGGCATGATTGAGCCCCCAAAGTGAATCTCCTCGATGATATCTTTCCAACGATCTATCATACGTCTAAAATGGAGATCGTATGCAAAAGTTACAACCACGGGAAGTTGATGTACTAACTTACCCAAACAGGGCCCACATGACTTTTGGCCCTTCATCTCCTAGGGTTAGGTTTTTTTATGTCTAGGACTCTTGGAATTCACTTTTATTGTAAAAAGGCCTTCAGAGCCTCATTGTAATCATCTTCTTGCGAATGCGAGTAGTCGTTACGTCTCTTCTCAGAGATAAGCTGCCACCATTCTAGCGAGTCTTTCACTATGTATTTTTACAGTCTTTGTACATTTCTTTGATTAATAGAAATCATGTATTACTGTATATCTATGTTTATGGTTGCATCTCTAATACATTTATGTTACATTATTGAATATATGTGATATCTATGTGCATTTATTTATTATATCTCCGATCTCATTTCGTGCAGAAAATAATCCGGATCAGAGTGCTTGCTTTTCTTCCAAGTCTCCTTCACTCAAGATGACAAGTGCTTTCTTCGACCTGTCTTATGTACTAAGACAATACACTATCTTGACAGAAGGTTGGGTTAGAGGATAAGTTCTATAATCTCAACTTTTAATCCATCTAATACCTTGACTCAGATCAAAGGTTAGAATGAAGGTCATAGCTACAACATGCAACATTGATCAATATAACAAATGGATGCATATCAGAATAATCACACCTGGGTTGCATCATTCCTTTGAATGTGTTGGATCTTGATATCCTTTTGGATCTATGGAAAGAGATCCCTTCTCCTACAAATACTCTTTAAAGTTTAACCATTTAAACATATGTGAGTACATACCTCTGATAGAATTTCCAGGTAGTGGCTCCATCTGGCAGCAGTGGTAATCATTACCAACTCTTAAGAAATTCAAGAGTGACTAGAACTGGTACTATGGCTGCAATTGCAACTGATACCGCAACTACAACTGGTTCTGAGACTACAACTGCAACTGCAACTTAGGGTTTTATAAGGGAAACCCTAATTTTTAAAACTTCAAAATTTGAAATTTTGATCCAAGGGATAGATGCGTTGAGCTGAGGCGAGTAAGCTAGTGTAGTGAGATTTCTGAAAATCCAACTTTTACCCCCTCAAACTTGATCTGCAGATTTCTGGACTAGTGCTTCTAGTTTTCTGGTACTTTAGTACTTCTAGTACTTCTGGTACTCTAGTTTTCTAGTTTTCTGGTACTTTGTGAAACTAGGGTTTCACTTTCTGGGAGATCTAGCCACTGAAAAGGTGTGTTGAAGGTGCCAAAATGATCCTTGAGAGAGGGCACACTTTTCTATATGGTTTTAGGGCTGAAATACCTCACCAACAAAAATCCCTAATTTTCATGTACGACAACAATGACGTTTTTCACTTTTCTCTTGTGAAAGATGCTCTCTTCAGCTTGGCTCTGAAACCATGTTAATGTTTAAGCCATTATTATAGTTCTTTTCATTTCAATAGATAACAGCAATATAAGACAAGATCACTGAGAAATACACAATCACAAGAGACACAACATTTATCTTGGGAAACCCTCTAGGGGAATAAAACCCAACAAAACTTGCTTATTATAGATAGCTAATACAATGTAAGAGATAACTCAAACAAGTATAGAATTTCCTCTCCCAAAGATGCGCCTCTCTCTCTCTCTCTTTTCCAACTACAGATCCAAAACTTGTCTCTCAATGAACAAGTGAGTGTGTGTCTAAGTGAGGCACTAGCCTCCTTATTTATACAAGACTGGCATGTGTGGGAGTGTCCTTTCACTGGCAGGGCCGACTTCTTCTCCTGGGTGGTTATAACCACCTTTATTATATTATGAGGCCTCTTTGATATATTATGGTCCCGACTTCTTTTGCCTATTACAATTATATTATGACCAATCTGCAAAAGGGGATTTGGTCCTTTTACAATAGCCAACATGATCAATCCACAATGGGAATTGATCCAATGAATAATATATCAAATAATAATAAGAATACACTTTGCAGTTACAGTATTTCAACAAACCCCAACCGAGACTTCCTCCTTGCGGCATTTTCTTAGCAGCTTGTAGGCCATGATTTTTGCACCCATTTTTGTCGCGGCGTCACTGATCCATTTGATGATGATTCTGTGCTTCCCCCTTTCAGTACCATATTTATTTTTCATATCCTCTGTGAGTACTTTCTCTTTGTTTTGTCATCAAGAAATTCTGTGGGATCCATGCCCCATGATGGAAATCCTGTAATGTGGGCAATGATCTCTACATCTATTGGGGCATGCTTTTCCAACCATATATCTCTTCCATGTGTTACTTCCATCAATGGTTTGACGCAACTATTGGCATACTGTCCTCTACCAAAGTGTGGTAGTTCCAATAGACCTAAAATTCATGTTTTTTCCAACCCTGTTGCCCACTAAAGTGGTTGATAAATTGGTTCCCCAAATGGATCTAGGCCCACTGTCTATAGGTATACTTTCTTTGTGAACTTTGGGAAGTTGTTTGTGTCTATTACATCATGATATGAGTATTTGAGCTTTTCCACAAACCCTATAAAGTCTAATTTCACCCGTACCCCTTCTAGTATACGTGGCAAAACAATGGTTGTGACGGGTTGCTTGCATGGTGACCTAGGTACCTACTGCTTTCCCTTTTTCGGTGGTGGTTGACTCAAGGTTTCAGCCTCCATTGGTCATTCTTCATCATATTGTTCTAGTCAGCTTGTGACTTCTTCTACTATTCCCTCCTATGGGTGTTCTGACACAATTGTTTGTGATTCATCTAGCTCGACCGCTACTTCCTGATTTGTAGTCGTTCCATTGAATCTCGAGGATTCCTCGGGGTTTTCTAGTTGTTCTTGGTTGTCTAGGACCCTGTTCTATCAACCTTGTTCCTCTTCTGGCATATCCACGTCCATGCATGTTGATGTTGTTTGTTGGGTTTCCTAGACAATGGGTGTGGAGTTCATTGGTGTTGTGCCTGGTGATGGGATTTCATTGACATTGATGACCTATGACGGTTGTTAATCACTTTCCTACAATTGTACCTATGCTCTTGTTCTAAATCTATATTTTTTGGTGGTCTGGCTCAGTTCGACTTGTTTTGGTGGTGCCATGGTGGAAAATATGGTCGTTCGTCGAGCTCAGTAGCTTCTGCAACCTCTGTGAAATTTTTTTTGTGCTTCAGATGCTCTATGTCTCTTCTACTTTCGCAATAATCATTTTTCTCCTGCGTCCCTACTTGGTATGGGCATCATATGAATATTTTCGAAGATGGTACCTTTATTTCATATTCAATGAACCTCTGGTTCCTTCGTACTTTCCATTACTCTCCCCTCTCCCTTGCCATCCCCAGTTGCCATGATTAATATGGTGTCCTGTCGGTCATTTCTGGAATCTAAGTCCACTTTCCTTCATTTAGTACTTCTTTTTCCATTTGTACCTTTCCCACTTGTTTCCATTTTGAGCTGACCATTGGCCTTGTCCTTGTTAGGTTTGTATTCCTAAGTGTGCATGTTATTTCTCGTTTTGGTACATTGTACCTCTGTTGGTACCATTTACTATCCTTCTCTCTCTTTTGTGTTTTCCTCTCTGTGCGGTGACTTTCATGTTGTGGATGGTCGACTGCCCCTGTACAGCTTCAGTCGGCACCCATTGATAATCCCTCTGAGTTTTGTGCCTCCTAAATCCTGCAATTATACAACTCCTCCATCTCTGATAGTTCTTACTTTGTACGGTCCTAACCAGTGCATTCTGAGTTTTCCTGGATGTTGAATTGATCTATTGTCATACATCAACACTAAGTCTCCTTCCTTGAAATTTTTCTTCTTAATATGTCTTTCGTGCCAAGATTTGTCCCTTTCTTTCTGAACTTGTTGGTGGAACCCTACTAGGATCTTATCTTCCTCCATGATCATCAACTGATTTAGTCTCTCATGTACTGCGCCTCACTATGTCATGTGTGTAATTCCTGCTACGCGTATAATGGGTAACAAAACTTCTAATGGCACCACTGCTTATTGGCCATACACTATTTTAAATGGTGTGTGCCATGTCAACTTCTTGCAGGTGGTCCTGTAATACCACAATACTGCTGGTATTCTGAGGTCCCAATCATCTCTGTTGACATTATAGATCTTTGTCAGTGCATTCTCAAGGATTTTGTTAAATGATTCTACTGTGCCATTTGCATGTGGGTGATATGGTGTTCTCTTTTGATGATGGACTTCAAACTCTTCATTCATAGCCTTAATAGTGTTGTTAATGAAGTGTGTTCCTTAGTCTCTCATCAAAATTCTTGGGCAACCAAACCGAGTGATTACTTGTTCAAATAGAAAGTGTGTTGATGTTTCTGCGTTGCAATCCTTCATTGGTGTTGTTTCTTCCCATCTTGTCAGGTATTTTGTCGTGGTAATAATATACCTTTCTCCTTTTCTTTTAGTTGGTGCATTTATTGGTCCCACGAAGTCAATTTCCCATTTTTCGAATAATTGCAAAGTTACCTATGGTCGTAATGGCATCTCATCCCTTCTATTGGGTTTTCCAACTCTCTGACAGACATCGCATCTCTGGCAGTATTCTTTCGAATCTCTATGAATGGTCGGCCACCATATTCCTACGCCCAATACCTTCTGTGTGGTAAATTTTCCTGCGTAATTTCCTCCTACTATTCCCTCGTGGGCTTCTGCTAAAACCCTTGGTATTTCGTGTTCTAGCACATATCTTTGCAAAATTTTATCTGTGTCTATTTTATATAAGTGTCTTGTGATCAGCTAATAGTCTATAGCCCGGACTACCAGGTTTTTCTTTTTTGCATTCTTATACTATTGTGGTGCAGTACCTGTACTCAAGTACTGGATGATATCTACAAAGTATTCATCGGCAATTTGGACTGAAAATAAATGTGCGTCTGGAAAGTTTTCCTCTAAGTTTGTGGGTTCTTCTCCGTTTGTGACCCTTGCTAAGTGGTCAGGTCCTATGTTCAATCTTCCTGTCTTGACCATTACTTCAAAATCAAACTCTTGAAACAGTAATAACCATCAACAAATTACCCCCCCCCCCAACACTGGCTTGTTGACTAGGTATTTAAGGGTTGAGTGATCTATGAACATCTTAAAATGTTTTCCCAATAAGTAATGTCTAAATTTCTGCAATGCATAGACCATAGCTAGGCCTTCCCTCTTTGTAGTGTTGTAGTTCTTCTCTTATTCTGATAGTTTTTTGCTCAAAAATTCTATAGGGTGATCCAAATATCCCACTCCTGGCTATGCCAAAATAGCTCCAAGTTCTATGCTTGATGCAACTAAAGTACATGGAATGTTTTCTCTCAGTCTAGAAATACTAGTATTGGCATGGTGACCATTTTTTCTTTTAACATGTCTAGACCATGTTGACAATATTCATTCCACTGAAACTTTGTATCTTTCCTTAACAGTTTCTCCATTGGAGTGGTAATATGTGCGTACCCTTTGATAAATTTTCTATAATAGCATGTTTGTCCCAATGTAGCTCTTAGTTGATGGACTATCTTTGGTGGTGGCAAGTTAACAATTACTGCAATCTTTGCAGAATCTTCTAGTAAGCCTTTTTTTCATACTGTATGAACCAGTAGTATCCCAAACGGTGTTCCGAATATACATTTTTTTATGTTTAATGATATCTGGCACTGTCTGCATCTTTCTAACATCATCCGCAATACCTCTACATGGTATTTCAAAAGGCTATAGGATGTCCAATCGTCTAAGTAAACCTCTAAAAACTGGTGGATAAATTCTTTGAATGCAACGATGACTACTCTAGGAAATATTGTTGGTTCATTCTTTAGTCCAAACGGCATGACTTTGTACTGGTAGGATCCCCATTCTGTAGCAAATGTGGTCTTGTATCTATCTTCATGTGATATCTTGATCTGGTGGTAGCTTGAGAATCCATCAGTGAATGAATAAAATTTGTGTCCTCCTATGTTCTCCAATACCTCGTCTATGAAAGGCATAGGGAACGAGTCATGTAGGAATGCATCATTCAACTTCCTCAAGTCGACACATATTCTTATACCACCTTGTTTTTTCTCCTGAACTATCATTAGGCTTATCCATTTTGATTCCTCCATGGGTTCTATGATTCCAGCTTCGAGCATCTTATCGATCTCAACTTTGACTTTCTGCTTATTGCTATAGTGGGAAAACCCCCCTATGGACTACACTAGGGTTCAATCGTGCAGGAAGAGATAATTGTCTAAAGTCTCCTACTTTTAACAATTATCCCAACAATACCCCACATTCATGCATAAAATACAAAGTATAAGGATCTGGTAGTCTTACCTTAAACTCTGTGTCTTGTGTCGATCCGTCTGCATTCGGCTGCTCCTCGACTGCAAGTCTCCTCCCAAGGCTGACCTATATTCACCAAAAAACAAACAAGAAACTACAAACATGCATATTATATATGAATTAGTGGGTTATATGTCATAACAAAATGTAAATCAAACATGAAGATTGAACACATCATATGGCAGGACGGAAAAAGTACTTCTTTATATTAATCTCACAAAGTCACTTACAAAATGAGATCGGCGACTGCTCCTTGAACCTGGTCTTGGGATCCTCTTCACCAAGCTCCAACTTCTTCCGCGTATCCTTCTTCTCTCACACTTCTCTATACAGAATGGGCATAGGCTTATGAATGAGGAAAAAGGCAAGAATAGGGAATTCTGGCTCAAAACTCACAATGTGGCTGCAAATTCTTGGGGCAAGGGGGGAAAGTGAAATGGGAAGAGTTTCATTGTAACTATGTTTCTTCTTGGAATGAGACCCCAACACCTCCTTTTATATGACAAAAGGATGGTTATTCGATTGAGTGACGGGCTATAGGTAGTGGATTAGTTGGGAAACTACCCGATAGCCCGTAATCTCAACAAATCCCTTACAACTTTTTATTTTTTTCAACTTTTGTGGGTATACGTGGGTTGTAATGGTGCATCTAGCATATGTATGTGGGCAGTAGTGGTGCAGGGCACGTACATCTTCAAAAATTGTGTTTTTAAGAAGAGATGTTTAGTGTTGGCTTGGAAAAAATAGTAAGTAAGATGGCCTGATGCTAGGTGTGCATGTATGGTGCAATTTAGGGTTATAATAGATGCCCCCTAATGTGTGAGGTCAGAAGAGCATATGATGGCCAAAATACATTACAAATATTCACAAACGTATGAAGCGAGTGATCCTGGGACCAGAGTTCAGGAGGTGCCATCTGCAAAATAACAATAGTCTCACTGAGGCGGGCATACCCATGCTCGAAATGAAATAAATCATGGTTGCCAATCAAATACACTGCAGATCCATGTCATATAACTATATAAAGTGTAGCCGCAAGCAATACACAGTGGATCGACATCTCAAAATCAAAGATGCATGTGTATAGTATCCATCTTCAAGAAGCCAATGATGCATGATGGTTGGAGATGAGGTCTTCAGAGCTCAAGCAACAACTTCAATATCTTCAAAACTTAGGTAGGAATGTAATGTGAGTGTATGAATTCACTAACTAGAGGTCTTCAACTACTCGTCAGGGAACAGACAAGAGGATCTTGGTGATCAGGAAAAGAACTTCATTGATTTTGAACAAGGACTTGATTGGACTTTCAGGATGGTCGGGCATGAGGGAAAGAGACAAACTACAAAGAAGCCAACTCAAGTTGGGTAAAAATTCCCTTGGAAAATAGCACGACTGATGATCAGACTTAGGCAGCAATACATTGACATAAGTTCACGATGCAGGGGGCAACGCAAACTCTCCATGTGTTTGGAAGGATAACCAAATGGAGGAGGAAACAACTCTATGTTATAATAACAGCTTCCTAAGGTCATATTAAATCCCAAATATTGATCAACAAATGGAATCATGTGCTTTGTCCAAGGGAGACTCATTTTGCTTCCATAAAAAGAAAATACTTTTCCCATCATCTTTTTGGGGTACATTGAGTTTTTATCTCTTTCAATATTTTGGAGAGCTTGAAAAGGAATAAAATAATGTTACGTTACAAAGGAGGAATGAGTTTCGTAAGCATACTAGTTCCAAGCACAAGGAACACACTAATTCTTGGAGAAAGGAGACATGTGCAAGGAAAGGACACTCGGAAAAATTCCTCCATGGTTCAAGGTGTCAAGACGCAAAGGAAAAGTGATACAAGGCTTGTGTATAAGGCATGCTTCAAAGGTTCAGTTGAGATAAACATGGAGCTGACATTAGGCCAAAGAAGCAGAGATGCAGATGCGATTAATAAGACACAATCATAACATCCTTCAATGTAATTTTAAATCAGCCCACAGAAGGTAAGCTCAGTGTTTTTTTATTTTTAGAGAGTCTGAAAAAGCGCAAAAGAAGACTCCACTGGGGTACCTTTTTTGAAGATAGTCTCGTCGGTTCGAAAAAATGGGTAAACTAGCACCGAAAAGACGTCTCTTCAAAACTGTTTTAACAAGTGTGACAAAGACAATATCACTTGGCAATATTTTCAATTTTAAGGAGTTTGAAAAGAGCTTAACTATGGACTCGCTGCCTTTTTTCTAGATTTAGTCTCCTTAGCCCGAAAAGGTGAAATTTACTGAGGAGAACTCTCCCAGCGAGATGAATCCTGAGGTGTACCTTTTTCCTCCTTAATCTATAGGACGGAAAAAGGGGTAAACTCATGCTAGTAGATGTTTTTCTGAACCAATTAATGAGTGTGAAAGAACAAGGTCACTCCGCAATGTTTTCAATTTTAAGGAGTCTGAAAAGAGATTAACTATGGACTCCGTAGAGGACGTTCTTCTAGACCATTTTAAATAGTGTGAAGTAACAAGGTCACTCGGATATCTTTTCAATTTTAGGGAGTCTGAAAAGAGCTTAACTATGGGCTCCATGGGGGTTCCTTTTTCGTAAATTTAGTCCCTCGGGCCTGAAAAACGGTTAAAATTATACCTGAGAATACTCTTCTAGCGAACCAAAGTTCCTAGAGCATACCTTTGTTCGTAAAATTGACCATTCAGACTGAAAAAAGGGGCAAACTACCGCCATACATATGTGCCTTCAAAATTTTTTTTGGCGAGCATGAAGGACAACAAGATCGCTCGGCAATCTTTTCATATTTAGAGGGTCTGAAAAGGGCTTAAAAGAAGACCTGTTTTGTGGGAGTCCCGAGGGTGAGGTCAAGAGTGATAACATATTAGACATATGAGGCTCAATATCGTAATCAGGACAATACGAACAAGGACTCCCAAGCCTATACTCATTAACAATGGCATGGACACCAAAATGGAACCAGGATCTACCTAGGGCATCCATGTGAAGGTAGGCTCTACCACAAAATTACAACACTTCTAGAGAAGCAATGGCGGTTCTGTGTTGCAATTCGGTGGGATCGATCCTGTGGAAAAGAGAAAAAGACAACGAGGTGCAACAAGTGGAGGTAAAATCCTAACTTAGATGCACGAATTTGGAAAAAAGACTTTTTACCAAAAGACCTTAAAAGTACCCCATCTCTCAAAAGGTTTTCCAAAAACAAAAGTAAAGTGTATTGTAACATCAAATGAGAAACTCAAGAAACACGTTAAATGATTTTCAAGCTAGAAAAAAAGAAAAAAGGGGTCAAAAAATGACAAAAAGGGCCAAAAAAGTCTATAAATAGAAGTTGGCAGCTCATTATCACCATTGCAAATTGAGAATTGACCAAAAATCCAAAAACACCCCTTTGTTAAAGAAGTTGATTCTGGGAGCTTCAGTGGACAAAACAAACTTTCGCTTGGACCAAGTAAGTACAAACTAGATCCTCTTTCATTTCCATACTTTTCTTTTCCATTAGTTTTAGTTTTTGGGGGGACACACACCTTTTAAAAAACAGTCAACCCTACGTGTACGCGGGTTGTCCTAGGACAGCCCGCGTATGCCCGCGGGAAAAAAACAATCTGTTCATGTGCATACGCGACTGTGTCAGCCTGTGTACACCCTCAAAGATATGAAAAAATTAAAAATGAAATCATTGAATCTCTTTTGAAATTGTCATTTTGTAGAATGTACGTCCATTAGAGAGAGAGGGAGCATGAGGACATTGATCTACTGGTCAATGACGACCCTACAGTTATGGCCACATTGAGACAATGTGGTTTGTGGAAGTTCTTCTGGTGTCCATTCATGAGGGCACAACCCAGGCTATTGAATGCCTTGGTAGACTATTGGCATCCTAACGATGAGGCGCTTATGCTCGAGGGGCATTCATTGAATTCGATGAGTGAAGACATTTACTTTTTTATTGGCCTCTCGAGGAGGGCTAAACCAGTCAACTTGCGTGCTTTTCCCCCCGGGCCTCACAACATTGTAGATCTAATTGGGCTCCATTGCGAGGTTGGCACTGAGAAAGTATGTTCTCAGGTGCCAATTAATAGGATTACTAACCTATTACTCAAAGTGATAGTTTTACTCATTGGGAAGATCACTTGATCTGCGGCTTTACATCAGGCCTCCCGGGCACACATGCAATGTGCAGTGAAATGATTGAATGCACAAATATTTGATTGGATAATGACCATGCTAGACTGCATGAAGAGACAACTCATCGAGTTTCATGGGTGAGACAACAAAAACTTTGTATTTGGGACCATTTTTTGCTCATTCTTCTTCGAGAGGGTTCCCAGTCTCAGACCACGAGAGATAGTGTGAGGGCATGTGGCCTCCCTCCTAGCAGTGTGTAGATGGAAAGCTTTTCTTCTGCGACAGGGGGGAGGAAGGACCATAGAGGCCTTCAACGATGCATCTTTTGACTGGTGGGAACAACACATTCCGACGATACAGGATTACCCCTACGTCGGGATCAACTTTTCCAGGGACCTAGATATGTCCATACCTCACGGATTAAAGCGAGGATATATAGGTACGTTCATTTTTTAATGTTATCTAATTTTTATTTTTATGGGAATCAGAGTATCTAACAACTATGTATCTGTTTATGTACAAATGTGAGGCCAGTGCATCCAACGGACTTCTCAATGACTAGGAAACGTCCTCAACCAAAGGCAATACCAGCCACAATCGTTGGACCAAAAACTGCAGAAGGGGGACCTCCAGCCAGAGAGGCTGAGAGAGTTTTGAGACAGGTAGAGTGGAACCTCACCGTGCTCACTCGCGCAGTCCCTATAGAAGGGCCAACAGGCCCTGCCCTTAGCTTAGGATGTAACACTTACGTGTCGAGGGCACTTTCTGTATATCTTTTAGGGCATAAGCCCCATGATATGTACTGGATATGTATTTTTGAGGTGCTTGTGCACACTTATGTACTCTGAGACTTTCGATAAATATATATGTGTGTGTGTGTGTGTGTGTATTTACATTTTTTTTTCTTATGGATTACATTTATTTACAAATGTATTTACATGTGTATGTGTATGTTTTCTCTTACATGTGTGCAATATGCCAATCTAATACTTGATTAGCTAGAGTATCTATCATTTGATTCAATCTCATAGGAACATGGATATACGTAATGTAATCAAAACAACGTTCTAAGATACTTACCCTAAGGAATCATGGATGTAGACTAGGATCATAAATGTGATAAACCCCTTTTAATTGGGACACAACCAATTGTGCATCTATGTAGACCTGGAGGTAAGAGATACCATGCGACAAGGCATCACAACATAACTCTATTACTGCATTGTATTCAGAGACATTGTTTGTGGCATCACCTAAATAGATAACCCCAGAAGATAGCAACTAGCCTTGAGGTGTGAAGATCACCCAAGTTGTAGAAGAAAGCCTCCGAGTGTGTCATCTAGTGCTATCCACGAGCCCAACAAACACCTTTGATTCACTTGACATATGCCATAGTGAAAAATATGACATCAAAACGACACATCCATAAAACAAAAAGGACAAAACAAAATTTTATAATACCTATACATATATACAAGAAGTCACCCAAGGCGACCCACCTACGAGTAATACTTATTGAGATAGAGCTCATTTCTAGTCTCCGCTAAAGTGTTCCCTTCAAAATAAACTAGACGATAAACACCCTTCTTTAATACCCCCTTCATGATGAAAGGTCTGAACCTCATGGATTTGAACTTGCCTTCCCCCAGAAGATCCTTATCTTGGTCATAGACTAGGTAGGACAAGGTCACCTTCGGAGAAAATACAAGGACAAACAGACCGATCATATTGACACTTGACTCTTTTCTTGTGAACCTCATTAGCCAAGGCTGCATCGCGTCGTTTCTCATCGAGATGCTAGAGATATAATAAGCATTCCTCAAGTGGTGAAGTGTCTGGTGATAACTGTACTACCAACTTAAGAGATGGGATATGGAATTCTATAGGTAAGACTGCTTCCAACCCGTAAATGAGTTGAAAAGGTCAAAAATCGGTGGCATTATTTATAGACATTCGGTAGGCCCACAATGCCGAGTACAACATCAAATGCCAATTTGACTTGGTCGAATTGATCGTTTGCTGTAAAATGGTCCTGAGAGATTTATTCACAGCTTCCACCTGACCATTTTCTTGTGGGAAATAACATGATGAGTGTTCTTTCCTCAACCCTATATTTGACGTTAACTCGGACATCATTTTTTATGAAAGTGAATGCCATGGTCAATGACAATCTCCTTCGGGACGTCAAGCCTTGTTATTATCTGATTAAACAAGAAGAGATTTGTTGTCTCACCGTCATCTTTGAACGTTGGCATAACTTCGACCCACTTTGTAAAGTAGTCTACTGATACAATGATATAACGGTGCCCTCTGGATGAAGGGGGTTGGCATGTGGTATAATCAATCCCCCACTTAGTGAGGGGCCAACTGTAATGATGGGAAACATAGGACTGGGGTGTGCCCTCATCTTCTGAGAGAAGATATGACATGGATGGCACTTCTTGATGGATTTAACGCAAACTTTGATTAACGTCGGCCAATCGTAACTAGCTCGTAGAATCTTTTGGGTTGTTTCCAACCTAGACAAACGACCACCACATGCTTCGGTGTGGTAGTCGTTAAGCACGAGTTCTGCTTCTTCATGAGTGAGGCACCGACGAAGGATGAAATCTACACCTTGACGATACAAAGTGTCCTTGAGTATGAGATATTTTTTTTCTTGATGGCGTATACGTCGATTCTCATCACGAGAAGAAGACATGGGGCACTTCAAAGTCTGGAGATAGACTATTATATCTCCATATCAGGGCTCTGAAGATGAAATCAGAAAAATATCTCCTTTAATCAATGATTCTTCGAGCGTAACATCACCTGACTCGACCGAAAGTTCTGAAATAAGTTCCGCAAAGACCATCAACCTTTTAGATTTCACAGAAACAAACTGTAAGTCAAATTCCTAGAGGACAATAATCCATCTACTGATCTTTCCATCAATTACATGTCATGTCAACACATATTGGAATGGATTCACAACGGCAATGACGGTGGTCTTGCGAAATAGGATATAGTGATGGAGCCGTTGGACAGCATGTACTTCTACCCATGCAAGTTTCTCAACATGGGAGTAGTTGATTTATGGTCCAACTAGGCCTCGGATAAGGTAATAAATCACATGTTCTTCAAGTATATCATCCTCTTGAACCAAGACCATACCGATGGTCGACTATGTCGCGGCCAAATACAATAAGAAATATTTATTATAAATGGGTGGTCGAAGTAGAGGAGCAGACGTGAGGGCACATTTCAATTATTCGAATGAGCATTGAGTGGCTTCATCCCAAAGGAAAGGGACAACCTTCTTCAGTAAACACATAAACCCTTTAGTGATCTCAGCATAGTTTGTGATAAAATGCCGAAGAAAATTGGCTTTTCCCTGCAAACTCTAAAGTTGAGGGACTATGCACGAGGGAGGCAATTGAACTATCACCTCAACCTTTAGAGGATCGACAATGATCCCTATTGTCAAAACTATAAAACCTAAAAGATGACCCAACGTCACGCAAAAAATTCATTTGTATGGATTCAAGCGAATCCAATAGTAGCGACATCACACAAAGATAAGTTGGAGGTGCATGGGATGATCAGCTCTCTTCCGAGATCATGATGATAAATCATCGAGATAAGCCTTGACTATGTGTTTGATATCGTGGAAAGAAAAATACATGGCTCACTCAAAGGTGGCTCCAGCATTTTTAAGGCCAAAAAGCATCTTTCGATAAGAAAATGTACCCCATGGACAGATAAAATTTATTTTATGTTGGTCCTCGAGCTTAATATGTATCTGATTGTATCCCGAAAAACCATCCATGAAAGAGAAGACCTCACAACCTTCACATTCATTGACAATCTGGTCAATGAATGGGGTGGGGAAATTATCCTTTGGACAGGCCTTATTCAAATCATAGAATTATGTACATACGTGAATCGTTCCCTTCTTTTTGTTGATCGGAACAGGATTGGACACCCATTGAGTCAACTAGACAGGGTAGATGAAACCAACTTTGAGTAGTTTCTCTACTTCAGCCTTGATAGTTGCTGCTTTCTGAGGATTAACTGAACGAATCTTCTGTCGGATCGACTTGGCATCAGGGTAAGTTATTATTTCATGTTCGATGATTCTTGGATCAATGCCTGGCATTTTCTCATAAGACCAGGCAAAAACATCACGGAATTATTTAATAAATTTGTATAGATTTGAATCTCCTTGGGGGAGCAATTTTCTCTAGTGAAGACATTCTCCACAACACCAGGGGTTTTGGAGATATCAATAGGTATTGTTTTAGCAATGGTTTCCATATTACCTTCAGTGTAAACTTCATGCGTAGCCAAAGGATTGATAGGACAAGACTTATCTCCAATCATAGTCAATACGAATTCACCGGCCTCAATTCTTCCTAACTCCAGGAGAAAATAAGATCTATGATGGAGATCATCCCAGGGTTTGTCTA
The DNA here is from genome assembly GCA_009831015.1 of Picea engelmannii. Classification (NCBI taxonomy): domain Eukaryota; kingdom Viridiplantae; phylum Streptophyta; class Pinopsida; order Pinales; family Pinaceae; genus Picea; species Picea engelmannii. The sequence continues at coordinate 75,700 of ML808195.1, read as the reverse complement.
GACTAGTCAATTCCTCTATAATTTCCTCATCAGAGGGAAATACCAAGTCTAAGGAATCGATAGTGGCAAGTGAACCTTGAGCCCAAATAGGCTTGAAAACTGGATCTAACTCCTATGCGAGAGTCAGATCAGGGTTGGTGGAGGCTTGCTGGACTATAGAGTATGCAACCTATGTCATGGACAAGGGCATGGACATGCCATGATGCCCTATCCCTTCCATCGTGGTCGATGGGGAAGGAAGAGTCCATGGATAATTAAAGTAATTCGTGCGGAATGACGACACTTGAAATATTTCATCCTTGGGCTGGTCGGGGACAGTTGATATCATCTTGACATCATCAGAGGGAGGCAGGTAATAGAAAGTACCCATGAGAGGCGGTCACAAACCAACCCTGACATTGATGATGTCGGGTTGTGGGTTATCAATCATCAGGACCGTGGATGCCCCCAATGAAGGGTCAGGCCTAGAGAAGGACAATTAATCAATGGTCATGATTTGGCCCCTGTGTGGAAACAACAACACCTGAAAAATTGTAACAAAAACTGCATGCATGGCATATGTCCAACTCTTTCCTAACAGGAGGTTGTAGTCGAGAGGCACATCGACCACTTCAACTTCAACGCACACAGTCTTCCCTCCTAACTGCATGGGGAAAGAAGGGATGATTCCATGTGGTCTAAAAGAATGACCATCAAAATTTGTAAGAAGAGTAGGTGAGGGAGACAAAACAGGCTGGCCAATGGCCTTCCAACATGCAAATGACATTACGCATGTCGAGGATCCCTCATCAACCACTGTACGGAAAATATTCTGAGTAAATTTTTTTATGGTGTAAGCCACTACTATCTAAAATGCGACGTGATATGGGAGACAAGGCTTCAATTCGGTTGTATCAAGCATGATAGTTCTCATATTACATGTCTCGGCAGATCCTAAGGCAGCTAGCATAGCCTTTATCTATGAAGGGAAGCTCTGGAGGACCTCCAAAGAAGACATTACGCAAGGGGTTTGTGACATATCCTCCACCACAAAGTAGTTCTGGGCAGCCCTTGCGTTTGGATTATGTGAAGCCTTTTTGAATGCCCCTTTCGAGATGTGTGTCATTGTTTCTCCCATCGTTCTCTCGATATGGAGAGGAACACATGAGTTTTTGGCCTCTTTACCCTTTTCAGCAGTACTTGGCATTATGTAATCGTGTGCCCTAGTAGCTATGTGAGCTTCACCTTTCAACATATAGACATTCGAGGTCGAGGGATTACTAGATGATGAAGGGGATCCCTCATTACCCCCATCCGTGTTCGCAGAGGATTGAGTTAAATTTTTCCCATGTGGAAATGGGTTTGTTAACACAACAGGTTGTTGTTGCATCAGTAACTTTTGGGCCTCCATGATCCGAGGGCACAGTTGAGTTGGGTGGTCTTCCATGCAAAGGCTAAATGGATACTTCGACTTCTTTCTCTCTATCTTTCCCCCGCCATAATTATTGTTGGGTTTCTTATCCCCCTTACCCTTATTTTGTTGTTTCTTCATCCCATCGGCCTGTTGGTTGGCTTTCGGTTTCATCGATTGCACACAGTGTACATCCGATGTTTGAGTAGGGGGAGCAGCCGAACTAGAGGTTTGGTTGGTCGTTGTCTGTTGTATTGGCAATTGTTGTAATTTATTTGATAGCTGATCAGGGGGCTTCACTTGTGCTAAAACAAAAATGCCATCGGCATGTGGTCTAGACTTCTATCTAGTCTTGTCAAGTATAGACCTCGACGCATCTGTAAAAATTTTGTAAAGTAAACTAGGCCGAGAGTAAATTATCTCTAGTTGTTGAGCTCTCATTATCGTTTCTTCTTCTGAAAAGACCCCCAATGTTGCTACATCTTTGGATAACTAAGGGACCAAAGACTTGATGAACCACTCTAGCAGGAAATCTAGTGGAATCGGTACCTTTATCAAACTCTTTCGGCATCTCCATTCTTGGATGTGATTAGAGATATGGTTCTCCTTTGTCTTCTCGAAGTTGGCCAGAAATTTGGTGTCGACATCATATCTCACAGGTAATTGAAAATGGTTTAATAAAACCATTTCCAATTCGCCAAAAGTAAAGTATCTTGAGCGGTCAAGCTCGATGTACCATTTCACGGCACTCCCAATGAGAGTTCATTGAAACAAAAGTAACTATATGGAGTCGTCTTTCAATGAGTTGGACAAGAACCATAGGTGAAAGGTAGTCACATGATCACCTAGATATTCATTAGGTTTTCCTTCAAACTTTGGAATTTTCGAAGGTAACTTGGTCAGCATAGGAGGCCAATGTGGATCATGACAAATTAGGTCATTTAATAATCTTGATAAGTTTGGAAAATGAAAAGTTTCCAGAAACGGTAGCTTAAGTTGTTGAATATGTACAGGAAGATAGGGGCCTGGGTTTTGGCCGGCACCAGGATGATAGGAAAATTTAGGTTGTTGTTCTGGATTCTGGTAAGAACCATGGCCTAGGCTAGCATTCGAATATTTCACTTGTTGAAATGTCATCAACTGACTCTCGTAATAGGACATTGAGGGATGGGAAGGGATTTCTCTTGACGTTGTGTTCCAAAGGTTCTAGAAAAGGTTTGCCCCTACCGATCTGACGGGCATAGGTACTGATCCTTGCTCTGGGTTCCATTGACCATGGAAGGGGTTTCCCCCGGTCGACATCCCTGGTGAGGGAACTGATCCCTACTGTTATCGCACGGTTTGTAGGAAAGTTTTAAGGCAGCTTGAGTCAAGGCTTAAAACCGGCGTAACAGGAGCTTCCCCACCCACTGTCACCTCGATGGGGAGCTCTTTCTATTTAGGATGGTTGGTCCAAGGGAGACGTCCCTATGTAATCTGGGTTTTAGAAGGGGTAAAGGATAATGGATCAATATAAGAGGTTCCCTTTCACAGATTACTTCCAATGATGAGATAGTCAAGAGAGATCTTCCACTAGTTGGCACCTGTTTGCGAAACAAGACAAGTAAAACTAGAATATGTGCTGCAGTGGTTAGTTCTTCAAAGCATACAATGACTATCTTCAAATATATATATGAGCAAATGATCAAATGCTATTATTGACGAAGTCAATGATGGCTAAACAAAGGCAAATGGCTTATATCACTTCTTCAATAAAGTATAAGAGATAATGAGCATTCAATGTTCACAATTAAACCTTGTATTATATGTCAATGCAATAAATATCTCAAATTAGCTCACACATATAATCTTGCTGCGTCACTATATTGTTGTTGCAAGAGGTGTGACGTCAGCCTTAGTACTTAGTTGTTTTGAAAGATAAAGAGCTCAACGTTTTATCAAACAAGTTTACAGATGTAATCAATGGCTCAAAATCAATCAAGATAGATGAGAAATGTCACAACGTTGCATGCCAAACAAGAGATCTAGAAGGTGTGACGTCACCTATATAATTTCTGTTGTAGGATTAGGGTTAGCTAGCCAAGAAGTGACGTTTTGAAAAATTCAACCAATAAAATTGCAATAAACCTCTATGGCTATGATAAGATGACTAGGTCGTACTTTTCTATCCAAACACAAGTTTAAAATCAGCAAGACGTCATCTCATTAGGGTTAGTTCAAGTTTCTAGGGTTAGACGCTAGGTTAGTTAGGGTTTCAATTTAAAGGTAGTTTGAAAAAGAGTTAAAGGCATAAACAAGCTCAAGAATACTTCTAGACCAGTGCCTTGGGTTAATGGAGTCAATTGAAGTGAGACTAATGGTTTAGGAGAGACTTAAACTTAAAGACAAGAGGGTTAGGGTTTGATGGTGTTGCTATGGCAAGGCCATCAAATCTAAAACCTAAGAAGGAAAGACTTACCTAGGTGTAGCTAAAGCTAGGCCTAAAGCTTTCTCTCCTCTCCTTAAGACTTCTTTGGCAAAACGGCTAGCTTACAAACACAAACCTATGGCTGAAAAGTGTTGCTATGGCAAGGCTTTTCAAAACCCTAGAAGTAAACCCTAGGTGTAAAACAAATTAGGCCTAGGACGCCTTCTTTCTTCAATTTGTGCTTAAAACTAGCTCAAGATAAGAGGAAGTCTAGTGTAGCTATGGCTAGGCTAAAACTTCTCAAATCAAATGGCTTAAAGTTTTATTCATGGGGACATGAAGCCACAACCTACTTGTGTGTTGGCTCCCTAGGGTTTCAAGAATTAAGCAAACAACAACAAGATAGCAATATATGCAAGATGTTAAATCAACAACCATTCATTCAAGAAGTTTTGATGAAAGAACACTTACAAGATCATGAAGAAGCATAATCCATACCCTAGTTGTAAACCTTCCAATGAATAAAAGCACCACTTGCCAAAAAATAGTCCTCCAAGAAGTTGTGCCTCACTCCAAAAGAAGAAGAAAACCAAGAACAAGAGCTAAGAATGTATCTCTCACAAGAGAGCAAGTTCTGTTATGATAAAATGAGGAGAAAATGTCCTCAATATATATATGATCTCATGACCTTTAATTTACAATTAGGTCATTAAAAAAATCCGACAAGGCTGACATTACATTATCCAATTAATTTGTCACTTTACATGCTAAAATGACAAAATGAGCAAAAATATAGAGACGTCAGGCCCCTATAGGGGAGACGTTGGCCCTGTTGGGGCATAATCATCATCCAATGAGCAAGATGTTGCCCCTCCTGGGGCTCCTGCAGCCTGCTAAGTGTGCCAAACAAGCCCAACACG
>ML808195.1:52593-66805 GCA_009831015.1 Picea engelmannii | reverse complement strand
TGGCATGCAACGTTGTGACATTTCTCATCTATCTTGATTGATTTTGAGCCATTGATTACATCTGTAAACTTGTTTGATAAAACGTTGTGCTCTTTCCCTTTCAAAATAACTTATTGATAGGGCTGACGTCATCTACATTGCAAAAACAACATGTATGACGCAGCAACATTATTTGTATGAGCTGATTTGAGATATTTATTTCATTGTGATATAATACAAGGTTTAATTGTGAACATTGAATGCTCATTATCTCTTATGCTTTATTGAAGGAGTGATATTGGTCATTGGTCTTTGTTTAGCAATCATTGATTTCGTCAATAATAGCATTTGATCATTTGCTCATATATATATTTGAAGATAGTCACTGTATGCTTTGAAGAACTAACCACTGCAGCACATATTATAGTTTTACTTGTCTTGTCTCACAAACAGGTGCCAACCAGTGGAAGATCTCTCTTGACTATCTCATCATTGGAAGTAATCTGTGAAAGGGAACCTCTTATCTTGATCCATTATCCTTTAGCCCTTCTAAAACCCAGATTACATAGGGACGTCTCCCTTGGACCAGCCATCCTAAATAGAAAGAGCTCCCCATCAAGGTGACAGTGGGTGGGGAAGCTCCATTTACACCGGTTTTAAGCCTTGACTCAAGATGCCTTAAACCTTTCCTACAAACCGTGCGATAACACCTACCACGTATTCCAAGGTCCTTGAGAAGTGTGTTCCCCCTGTGTAGGAATAGTACCCTACATAGGATTTTGTGATCCAAAACCAGGGTTTCCCCCAGCCAAGATGGCAGCTAACAAGAATGTGTTGTTACCAAATGCATTGAACAAAGAGAACAACAAAGAACCCACCGTTGTAGTACTAGAAGAAGGTCCTTAACTACCTACTCCAAACGAGTTTTAGTTCATGTTCATCTAGGCGGGTTGCTGAGAAAAACCATCGAACGAGGGGGACGACAGAGGTATATGACCCCTGTTGTAAGGGAAAGAGTTATATGGGGATGAGGTGTCCCCCATGGACCCTTGCAGAGGAGTGTTTGAGCTCCCTACCCCTATACCCATGGTATGTAGGGTGGATTAGGTGAGGACTGAGTTCGTATCAAAACCAGGCATCCCGTATGAAAATGGAGGGTCATCGCACTCTGTGTGAAAGGTGCAGTGATCACCACCATATACAAAATTGGACCACTACCCGAGGTAGAGGCAGTCGAGACCATAGTGGCCCGGACCTGTGAAGGTGAGTTAGGAGGTGGAACGCCCCTAGTAGTGGCAGTCATAGAGGGAGTATGAGGACTCCCTGACAAAGTAGAAACATTTTCTTCCATCATTGCTTGCAGGACTATTTGACTCTCGTGATGAGTTACCCTTGGAGGGGCAAGATGTATCAAAAGTGGCATCGACAAGTCAGTGATTGAAGGGTTGTACAGACTGATATCTTTCGATCCAAGGTCATAAATAGTTGGTTCCTCTAGATATCAGTGTTCTCCTCTCGAAGTTGGCTCGGGTACAGTTTCATGTGGCTCAGTCGCCTCAAATGGCCCTTCCTGGTCAAGTCTTCACCTTCGTGGTGGCGTTGGTGGCTCCAAGTTAACCGGGGGCATGCCCAAAAGAATTCATGACCATCGGAGCTCTTGATCTTCCACTATGAGAAAATCAACGATACACTAAGGATTTTCTAATGTTGAATACCAAAACAAACATTAGAAAATTTCCTATGAGATATAGCAAGAAAACCACTATAACTAGTTGGAAGAACAGTTACACCATCCAAAACTTACCGGTGAAAGTGAAACTCGAACATGGAAGCACCCTCCAAGTATAATCTACAAAGTGTGACCCGATGTTTGTTCTAGGTACCACAGTATACCCCTGCAGTCACCTATGTAAGTCCCTAAAAAAAGGCAACTAGGTTTCCAACTCGTGAACAATTGCCAAGAGGGTACAATCGACAATTGGGTGGACCAAAATGAGAAGGGTATCAACCTTGAAATCTATCAAGGGTATCGAAATCAAGTGTTTCTCAAGACTATTGAGGACCTCGAATGGATTAGAGACCCAAGAAGCTCCATGGAAAATGTGATCAACAAAATCCCAATATAATTCCTCTATATGTGTTCCCCACTATGCTTGGTCAGACTTTGTAGGGGTTATCTCCGCTACCTTTCCGCATGCGACCTCGTGTTTAACCCCTTGTGTTAGAGGGGGTTCCCATATAATTTCCATGTTACTGGACTTATACACTCCCTAGCACAAACTCCTATGTTTTTTTTGTAGCCTTGAAGAGTTTCCTCTCCAACCTAAATCAAGGCTCTAGCCTAGTCTAGTTAATGGACCCTACAAACATAAAGTCTGATTAATTTTAATTAATAGTTAATTTTAAGTGGTTTATCTTAATTCAAAGGAATGGAAATGAAACTGGTGGTGTTTATAAAGAGATGAAAGAGAAGAAAAAAATTTGGAAACAAAATTACTTATTTTTTCAAAAGATTTGCAAATTGAAAACTCTTTAACCAACTTTTCTAACTAACTTTCTTTCCAAGATATTTTAAAAGAAAAAACCTAAAACTGAATTTCGATCGACTACGTGCTACTTAAAGTCCTAAGTATTCAGTAAATAACTTGAGAAAGTGCTCTTCTTCCTGATAAACAAAGACAACTAACCTAACTACTTAACCAAACAAGAAAATGAAATCTTTTTTTTTATTATTTTATGCTTCAAAATAAGAAACTTGAAAATGAATTCTTTTATTTTCATCTAAAACAAGTAAAAGGGAAAAGTGCAGACAAGGCAAGACCAAATAAACTGACTTCTGGTCTACTACGGATCACAGGGAGTCACTGAAAGAAACCACAAAGGCTAAAACAGAAAATACTCACAGACTCATCCAAAACCCTTTCAACGAAAAAACACAAGCAATATTGAAAGATAAAGAAACTGATGGAAAACCTAGACTTAAAGACTGTAACTACAGAGACCAATACTAAATCAAGAAACCCCTGAGAATTCAAAATTCAATCAGGGAAGAGGATGACTGCCTCTTCTTAAGAAAAAGGCTTCCCGACACAGGCTCACTACTGACACTTAAGCAACCTACAGATGTACATGGGTTGTACAAAGGTAGGGCATGTATGTATGTATGCAAACCCACTGCAGGCCACATACACCTATGTAACTTCTCAAAAAAAAAGAAAACTAACAGTCAAATCTGACCAGGAAGGGAGTACTAGTATGGAAGACCAGAATCCCTTGAAGACTCAGCAACTTACAGAGAACTCAAAGAGGCAATTAAACCAATTAAAATACCCAAAAACATGCCCTAAAAACCCTAGAGGCTCCCCAGTATGATCATCAATTCTATTATAGTGGGAAAAACCCCCTATGGACTACACTAGGGTTCAATCATGTAGGCATAGCTAACCGTATAAAGTCTCCTACTTTTAACAACTATCCCAACAATACCCCACATTCATGCATAAAATACAAAGTATAAGGATCTGGTAGTCTTACCTTAAACTCCATGTCCGGTGTCAATCCTTTTGCATTCAGTTGCTCCTCAATTGCAAGTCTCCTCCCAAGGATGACCTGCATTCACCAAAAGATAAACAAGAAACTACAAAAATGCATCTTATATATGAATTAGTGGGTTAGATATCATAAAAAAATGTAAATCAAACATGAAGATTGAATACATCATATGGCGGGACGAAAAAAGTACTTCTTTATATTAATCTCACAAAGTCACTTACAAAATGAGATCGGCGACTGCTCCTCAAACCTAGTCCTGGGCTCCTCTTCACCAAGCTCCAACTACTTCCACGTATCCTTCTTCTCTCACACTTCTCTCTATAGAATGGGAATAGGCTTATGAATGAGGAAAAAGGAAAGAATAGGGAATTCTAGCTCAAAACTCACAATGTGGCTGCAAATTCTTGGGGCAAGGGGGCAAAGTGAAATGGGCAAAGTTTCACTGTAACTATGTTTATCCTTGGAATGAGACCCCAAAACCTCCTTTTATATGACAAAAGGATGGTTATTCGATTGGGTGATGGGATATAGGTGGTGGATTAGTTGGGAAACTACCCAATAGCCCGTAATCTCAACGAATCCCTTGCAACTTTTTAGTTTTTTCAACTTTTGTGGGTATATGCGGGTTGTAATCGTGCAACTAGCATATGTGCGCGGGAAGTAGTGGTGCAGGGCACATGCATATTCAAAAATTGTGTTTTTAAGAAGATTTGTTCAGTGTTGGCTTGGAAAAAATAGTAAGTAAGATGGCATGATGCCAGGGGTGCATGTATGGTTCAATTTAGGGTTATAACACTTACATATCGGGTTTTGGTAATTTTCTAATCGACCTCTCTTCATCTCTAAGTGGTATCTTCATTTCTCCTAGCTCTCCTACTATACCCTTCATTTCTATAAATGTTGTAGGAAACAGGTCATTGTACTTGCGCAGTAACTATGTTATGCTTTCTACTATTTGTTCATCCCAGTAGTCTCCAATGCTGACCATTTTAGGATTCTCAATTGTCCCAATGTTGACTTTCTTCACCTTGATCAATGTAGTGATTACTTTCGATTCTAAAGGTGGACCTTCCAATTCTCTTTCACCTTTCACTTCTTCAATCTAAATATCACATGGATCATCCTCATCTGGTGGTGCTTCCTGCACATGGTAGCATGACAACAGTGCTTTAACTGATTGTTTATTCCATTGTTGTTCTTCTATTATGAGTTCTATTTTCAATTATGTGATGAATATCACCCCTCTTATCTGCTTAAGAGTTGCATCTATGTTGGGTTTCTCATGCTTGAATGAGAAAGTGACTGTAAAATTTTGTTGTAGTACTGTCCAATTTGAATTTCCTCTGCACATATTCTGGTTTGTATACCAGTTGGCTAATATGCCCTCTAAAGTGTGGACAAAATGATGAGGCCATTCTTCATGGGGTGTCATCTTCCATAGTGCTCTGCACTTGTCCAAGTGTTATGTTGGTGCCCCCTGTCCATTGTAATTATGTTGCTTGTTTTTTTTTGTTCTGCATAGAACCTTATGCACATTAACCGCTTACATTGGTACCAATCCTTGATTGTTTCCTTGTGTTCGCCCCACCATCTTGCAGGTGTGGCCTTGAGTGTTATGTTGAGTGGTATGAGTCTTTGATTTTCTATGACTTCATCCTCGTACTGTGCCAAGAATACTTCTATATCATTCACTCCATGAAAATTGGGTGGTTCCCTAATCTCTGTGCCTACCCATCTTATTGCGTGGTTGATTCTTGTGCACCTTCTTGTGGAAAATTTGTGTCTCCTTTGTTGCCATTTTTCTAAACCTGTATCTGACTCTATCGCACATGAAGTAATGCTCCGCCAACTGAGTATCCTGTATGCAGTTGGGTTCACGTAATCCTCATCATGCGCAAATGTTCTGTACAACTGGTTGATTTCGTCTAAGTCTAAACATGTAGGTTCTACAAACCTCTCCCCTTCCGATGGGTCCAATGGTGCAATGACTCTATCTTCCCCTGACTCAAATGTCATTTTTTCGTGTCTTTAAATTGATTATATCCTTGTTATCAAACGCCCAATCCAAGCCAAGCAATGTTGGATATGGTGTTGTGTCATCCACTATTTCAATTACTTCAAAGTCTACTTCAGTGCGCACTCCATCTAGGTCTACTGTTAATCCTTTCAATCTACCTATTGGCAAAACTTTGTGTTGATTTTCTAGTTTCAGCTGAACTGGTGAATATCCTAGTGTGGGCTCTACTATGCATTGTCATGTCTTCTTTGGTAATACATTGATGTCGGATCCTAGATCCAGTATGATATCTCCCATGTTTAAACCTCCGATGTTGGCATTCAGTCTGAACTCCCTACTAGTTCTTATCCTTGTGTGTAGGTGATTTATTGTTTTTTGTTCTAGTTTTCCTTCTGTCTCTATGCTACATTTTTCTAATACATTTTGCAATATTTTGAAAGATGATGGATCATTCAATAGTTTTACACATGATTGTAAAAATCCTTTGATTGTACTTACTTGTCCCATGGGTTTCATTTTGTTGGTATGATCCAATAATGGAGGCAACTCATACTCTGGTGCTTCCTTGATTTGTTGCGTAGTTGAAGTCGACGCGGTATCTTGCTTCAAGAATTATTATCTGGCTTTCTTAAATATGTCCTTCTCATTTTTCATGTCGAACTGTCTCATTGGTTCAACATTCTTCTTTACCCACTGATGTTGACTGGTTCTTGTCGAGCTACGTTGTTTCCTATTTTTTCTTCTCCACGCATAACTATGTTGATATTTCATCCTTCATCCCTGGCTTTGACTGAAATCCATTGAACATTCTGGTTGTTCTGGTTCCTCTTTTCCTGGATCTTTACTAGTAGTGTGGGACATTCTTTCGTATCATGTTCCAATGAGCGACAATACATACAAGTTGCTGGTGGAAGTGACATTCCCTTGCATAATTTCCCAGTTGTTGACAATTATGACATACTACTGGTCCTCTACCTATTCCAAATCTTCCTCTTGCTCATCCTCCTCCTCTGTAGCCAGCTCGATCTCCTCTCGGCACATTATACTGAGGTGCCTGATTGTACTGTGCATTATTGTACTGAGGTTGAGATGTGTTGTACTATGGCTATGTGGTATTATATGGTTGTTGTGCAGTATCATATGGAACTTGGTTAAACTATGGTGCAGCTTGCCTAGTCATCAATTTTTCTTGCACCCTATATGCATCTGATGTCCTCTCTCGCATCAAATCCATAGTTCGACAATCTTTATCATCGTGAACCACTGACATGCAAAAGTTGAAATATGAAATCTTTGGGACTGTTTGGTATTTCTACATCATTGGATAGTGCTATGGATCGTGGTCTGGTTTCTTACATATTTCACACCATAGTCCTCCTGTTGGTAATGGATTTGGAATTCCTGTTGCCATATACTACACGAATGTTGGACATTCGTTCTTGTGGTGTCCTTTTTTCCTGAGTGTGGTACACCAAACGAATTCTTGTTTGTCCTTGATTTTGTTCTAGTTTAGCTAGAATGTTAAGTTCTTCAAATCCTCCTTCAGTTCTTCGATGGCTAGATCTTTCTTCTGATATTGGTTTTCTTTAGTTGTAGGGTTGCCTGCAGAGCCTCTGCCTGTGTCTGAAACTTTTTTTCTCGTAATGGGTATTTTAAGTGTGGTAGCAGTGAATTGACGAACAGATGCCTTGGTTTCATATTGATCATGATGTATTTCAACTTATCTTTCAATCGCTTGAATCTATGATCAATCTCCCATACAGATTATCCTGGTTTCTGTCTGATTTATATCATCTTGTTCATGTACTGATATTCTGAAATTATCTTTTAGAACTCATTTATGAGAAATTTCTTGATATCTGCAATTGTGTTGGTTGTCCCTGGTGGATTCTTTGTAGCTAAAATCATATACCAATCCAGTGCATGATCCCTTAGTGTAATCACTAGTTGTGCCAGTTTAGTATCCTCATATGTGATTTGTTTTTCTTCCCAGATCTTTTCACAAATAAACAAATGTTTTTCTGGATCTTTTGATGCTTCCCCTCTAATTCTGGTAACCTGATGGTGGGATCGTGTCTTGCCATCATGAACACTGAACTACTACCTCTGCGCAGTGTAGATAATTGACTAGTGCTTTATGAAATGGCTCCTCCAGTTGTTGTTCCTTGTGTATATGTACTTACTTTTGTCTTTCGTCCCCTGAATTACGATTGTCTAAACGGTGGTGTTATCTTTGGTGTATTAGTCACACATGGATTTATGGGTTCCACCCTGACATTAATATGGATAGGATCATTGCATTCTCTTCCCGCTCTTGGACCTCTCATCTTCCTTTCATAAGTTGCATGCAGTATTTCCTCAATCTTATCTACATCCTGGAGATCCTCTAACTCTTATTCATCACTTGCCAAGCCTTCCCTCGCGGCTACAGATCTCTTCTTGGAATTCACCTTGTATTGGTAGGGTACTTTGCTACGCGTATTTCTAGTTGTCACCATGATCCGCTTGATCTGGTTGTCGTCCATCATGATTGGGTCCAAGGCTTCCTCCTTCTTTCCTTTATCCAATTCTCCTTCTCTTTCTCCTTCCATTTGTCCTCTTTCTGCCAGTGCTTCCCCCCTTCCCCCATGCACGCAGGGAAGTTTAGTTGTCTAACTCCATTGTCATGACACATTTGTTATACAGTAATATCTTAATAGAAATATACAGTGATCGAATATACCTTCCTCAAGGTCCACGTAGGAATTATTTCTCCGTTGCATTGTACAACTTCATTGTATCTACTGCAAACTCTATTATAAATCCTGCTACAATACTATTGAGCCAAAAATCTACTGCTCGAGTGAATTTTTTATTCACTTGCTGTAACTATGTGATATGAACCGGGGTCCACTCTAACTATCGGATCTAGTTTGTTGCGTGGTTATCCTTCAACCTTAATATCCACTTCTACAATAAGTGTGGAAAAACACAGAAAAAGACTTCATGCAAATCTGTAAACATGTATTTCTCAAGATATTTGTGTGGAGTTACTTTAAGGTTTATGTTATCTTTTTGTGCAAACTCCAACTCTTTTGTCTTTAGCCAACTCTCGATCTTTAGTTTTTTTGGATTCCATGATCTCAACATCCCCTTCTATCAGTTCATTATTTTCTTCTTATCCTCATTCACTTTAGTATTCTCTCGATCCGCCTCCTGCAAATATTATGTATCTTTTAATAGATCTTCAACAGATCTCATCTACTCAATCCTCTATAGTTCCAACCAACGGAAACAGAATCACATGTTGGTTAATTATTTATTCTTTGAGTTTATATATTTATATTGAATGACCCAGGGTTCATGTTTTTTCGGGTTCCAACAAAGCCTATAAAAATATCGGCCCTCCTGGTAAACCAGAAGGAAATGAAACGCACAGAATGTGTTGCGCAGTCTCACCCGAGATAGTCTTAATGGGTGGCTGCAATACTCATGCGTTTGCAGCCCAGGATTGACTGGAGATCTATGAAATGTATGTTGAGATTCATAGTCTAACTTATTAACATATTAAACTATCATTTTTTATTATGCATGGAATATAACCAACTCATTCATTCAGCATATTAATGACTATTGAAATAGTAAGGAAACAAATGAAATCAATCACATAACACAGGTTTTATCATGGTTCACCCCCTCCTGAGCTACGTCCACAAAGATCTAGCTTCTTGTCTATTTTATTATGGCAATTCCAAACCTATGGCGTCGTGTTCCTTACAACTCTTCTCAGTCGGGTTGAGATCTATTATGAGGTGAACTAGATCACACCAGGATCCTCAACCTCCGATCTAACCCTCAAAATCTACCCTCCTTACTCTGCTCCAACTCAACAACTTACAACATTAGGTCATATGGAAAAATATTACAACTCGTTATCCTCTCTTTCATCACCCTCCCTTTCTATGAGACCTAGGTATCTATATTGTACGTTTCTAGCTCGCCATTCATTACAATGTATTTCAAAAACCCTAACCCTAACGTCGTTAGGTATTCCATGCATGTGTGCATGTTGATCTTTTTTCCAGCTGTCGCTTCCCTCGTGCATGCTTTCTTTCCCAAAATAACCTTTCTTTTTGCTTCGTTCTGCTTCCAACATTCATAAAATGATGTATGGGCACCATACCTGCAGGGGCGGCATAATGAGGGTTATAAACATTTCCCACCACTAGAGGAGCTATAGGCTGGGGGTTTCCCATAGTGTGAAACTAAATCCTTCCAGATTGAAAATTGGAGGATAGAGGTGGATTTGTCATAAAAAAATTGTTTGTTGAAATCGGCATGGAGGAAGAAGGGAGAAAGGATGGAATATAAGAAGTAGCTTGGATGCCCAGTTGAGTACTCCATCTAAGAAAATTGAGACTAGGACTATACCTAGGAGGAAAAGGAGGTTGGCCTCCTACCATAGGATTTGTTTGGGGAATATGACCTCCACCAAATGAGAAAGGAGTATGTGGAGGAGCCATGCCCCCAAGTCCAAGACTAGGGTTTGCATTAGTCACTGGAATTGGGGATGAAATTTGTGAAATCATGTTGGGCATACCAAAATAAAAATGGATAGATATCGAAGGTATGGGCTGAGAATTGTACCCAAGCATACCAAAAAGAGACCTGAAAGGGTTCATTTCTATGGGTCGAGTAGAAACCATAGGCTAGGTAGGAATAAGGATTGGAGCCTCTGGCACTACAACTGTCGTGATTGAAGGAGTCAAAGGAGTCCCATTATACACATAAGGTATAGGAGTCGAGGGGCTCCCAATGTCATTTGGACTCAATTTAGTACCCATAATTGGATAATCGCAAGTCTTGGAAGTGGAGATATATGTACCACGTCTATTAACTTTACGCCTTTTAGAAGGAAACTTTGGTAAATACCCAAAATGTCATGCTAACTTCAACAAATGAAAATACCTGCAAGGAGGCTGGTCTTTCTCCATGATGACTGAACACTCGAGATATGAAACCAAATCCTAAGGCCAACTAACAATCAGAGAGTACACCAAAGTAAAACAAAAATCCCAAATACACACAAATAAGATATAGTAGCTGAAAAGGGGCCTCCCTCACTAGAGTAGGTATGTCTCACCCAAGAGGGGCCTGAGACTCCCTTCAAAAGATTGGAGGTATTAGAATCAGTTATAAGGTCCCTTCTAGTCTTAACAGCATAGTCAGTCAAATCCCCTCGGAGAGGTAATCCTCCATAAAATTTGTGTGTTGTTTTTCCTTTATCTAACTCGGGGTACCTACAAAATAACCCCTGCAAGTAACCTATTTGGCTCTCTATGTCAAGCAACTAGAGCCATCATGATATAACCAATGCATAGGAGAACAGTCATAAGTCTAGTCCACCATATGGGCAGGGTAACAAAGCCTAAAATCTTGAAATCATCACCTCTCACGGAGGTAAAGGTAATAGAAAGACCCCCATATATGAATGAAACCACGGAAATATCTCTAATGCTAGGAAGGTATTAGAGGGCTATCTCTGCAACCAACTTTGCGTGACCTTGGGATTAACTCTAGTATGAGCGGAGCCTCCTGACATCACTAATTACACAATGGATATCACCACTCCTTGGCTAGACACATATGTTTATTTTAATATCCTTGGATAAGTTTACTCACAAAATCCTATTACAAGGCCCTATGTCCTATGCTTGTCTATGTACCCTAAGAAATAAAATAATTTCTAATCAATTTTAATTAATCAGTGTTACTTTTAATGGCTTTGTTTACTCGGGAGATTTGGTTGTGAAACTTATGATATTATGACTTGGAATATCGAATAAATGAATATAAAAATAGTGTTAAGTCCTAATCCTAAATTTTCAAGAGATGGTAAGCTTTTAAATGCAACTTTCAATGCAATTTCTTTCAATAAAATGCAATCTTTCCACGTGTATCAAGATCAATACTAAGTAACCAAAAGAGAAAATTCCATAGTGAAAAATGAGAATTTGTTTTTTTTTATTTTCGATCTAAAGAAAATAAAATGCAAGGACTACATAGCAGCTTCACAAGCAGACCCCACTACAAGCAAAAAGAGACAAGCGAAACAGGATACCAAGAAGAAAATGCTCAGACCAATGTGCAAGGACAACCAATGAAAAATATGATAAGAATGAATATTTCCCAAAAATTCAACAATAGGAATGTTTCCTATCACTCTGTAAGCACCTAACAGCTAGGAAAGAGACCCAAGAAGACTTAGCAACTAACCAAACCCACCCAGCAAACACCAAACTCAGCTAGTAAGCCTAAAGAGTTGATGTGCGCGACTGTTTAAGAAAAAGTCGTGTATGTACACACCCTACATAAGGATAGCTCGTGTATGTGCGTGTTTGTTAAGGAAAACCTGCATATATATAGTAAAACACTACCAAGGAAAGGAT
The DNA here is from genome assembly GCA_009831015.1 of Picea engelmannii. Classification (NCBI taxonomy): domain Eukaryota; kingdom Viridiplantae; phylum Streptophyta; class Pinopsida; order Pinales; family Pinaceae; genus Picea; species Picea engelmannii. The sequence continues at coordinate 54,829 of ML808195.1, read as the reverse complement.
TAATCCAAGAAACTTAGATGCAAAGTAAAAATAGGCTACCAAGCAGTCAGGCGACAAGGAAACTCGGGATTAGTCAAGGAGAAAAACACTCCAACCCCAATTAGAAGATAAATCCCCGGTATGTTCGCCAATTCTGTTATGAGGAAAATCTCTCTATGGCCTGGGGTAAACCACAACAAATAGAATGACTGCATAAATCAACTCTAATCCCCAATATGGTCACCAATTCTGTTATGAGGAAAATCTCTCTATGGCCTGGGGTAAACCACAACAGATGGAATCACTTCATAAATCAACTTTAATCCCAATTATGCTATATAAATTAAATTTTAACAAGACAAGGTCAAGAACCTACCTTGTTTGGATGTTCGATGAAGACCATTGTTGAGCACGCAACTCAAAGATTGATACCTACAACTTGTCTTCAAAAACCAAGATACACAAGCATATGGAGATAATATATAATGTTGCCATATAAATTATCATAATCCATTAACATACATGACAAATACACCCATGGAATAGTAATTTAAATATTTTCAAGATATTAATTAGACAAGAAAAGAGTATTTCTATTAAAATAATCAACAGAAGTATATAGGTGACAAACCTATGTGTCAGAACATCTCGGAACCGAGAAACTAAGTCCCTTTAGTTGGGCCTCCACCACTTCAATCCTCCACCAAAGGCAAGTTCATACAAAGGATACAATGAGATTCTCCATCAAAGAAGAAAGAGCTTGGGAGATGAACAATGAGTTCAGACTTTCAAGGATAAAGGGATGCAGACTCAATAGGAAGTGAAATTTATCCAGAGTATCTTTTCTCTCAAAAGTTGAATTCTCCCCCTTTCCACAGCTTGGATATGGCTCAATTTATAGCCTTCAAATGGAACCAAAGGGCCAATTCGGAGTGTTTCCTGTATATGGAAGGTCAAGGATCATGGATCTCATGACGTGAGATGGAAACCCAACATAATTTTTAATTTTGAGCACCAAACCCGATGTACGTGGTTTGTAGTGGAGAAACCTATGTATATGCTTGTTGTCTAACTGGTAGGGAGCATATATGTGGAAACATATTCTTTTTTGTCTCGGGAAAGTACAAAAGGGGACTTCAAGTATGCATAGGGAAATGGAAAGGCCATCCAAGCAAGTTGCATGGGGTGAAGAAAAATTTTCTATAACACATATGGAAGAGGCAACCAAAGATAAAATGGAAAACATTGAAGACCATCCAATCTTGAAGGATTTTGGAGATGTTTTGGGGGAGATTCTGGAATTTCCACCAAAGAGAGACATTGATTTCTCTATTGATTTGGTTCCAGCATTGCCTCAGTTTCCAAGACACCTTACATAATGGGAACACCAGAATTTGAATACTTGTAGATGTAGCTTAAAGAACTATTAAAGAAGGGGTCTATGTGCCCAAGTGTGTCACCTTAGGGTGAATCAGTTTTTTTTTTGAAGAATAAAGATGGAAACTTAAGTTTGTGTATTGATTTTAGGAAACTAGATAAGGTCACCATAAAGAACAAATATCATTTGCCAAAGAATGATTATCTATTTGATCAACAGAAAGGTGCAAGAATATTTTTAAAGATTGACTTGAGATTGAGATATCATTAGGTGAGGATAAAGGAAGAAGATATCAACAATACAACATTCAAGACAATATATGGGTATTATGAATTTATGGTAGCACCATTTGGGCTATTGAATGGCCCAATTGTTTTCATGTGCCTGATGAATGGGGTGTTCAAGGAATACCTGGATAAGTTTGTAATTTTGTTCCTGGATGATATGCCCATCTACTCAAAGATAAAGGAGGAACATGAGAAGAATTTAAGAATGGTGCTAAAATTTTTAAGAGATCATAAGTTGTATGCCAAGATAAGTAAGTGCATCTTTTATCAAAAGAAGATTCATTATGTGGCCCATATTATTTTAGCAGATGGGATAGCAGTTGATCCTAAGAAGATAGAGGCCACTTGAGGATGGCCAGTGACAAGAAATGTGATTGAGTTCATATCATTCATGGGTCTTGCAGGATATTACTAAATATTCATAAAAGGTTTTTCAAAGATTGCAAGCCCAATCACTTCTTTGCAAAATAAGGGAGTGAAATTTGAATGGAATTATGAATGTGAAGAGAGTTTTCAATATCTAAAGGACATATTGACCAGTGCACCAATATTGAAGATTGCAGACCTTGATGAATACTTTGTTGTGCACATA
>ML808195.1:31973-49680 GCA_009831015.1 Picea engelmannii | reverse complement strand
ATGCTCTATCATTTTGTATTTATTGAAGAAGTAATATTATAAGCCATAGCCTTTATTGCAATCATTGACTTCGTCAATAATTACATTTATTTATGCTCATATATATTAAATATAGTCATTAATTTATGAAGTACTAACCACTGTGGCATGTTTTAACGTTATTGTTGCCTTGTCTCGCAAATAGGTGCCTATTTTGTGGGATACCTTCTTTTTGACTATATTCTTTGGCAGTAATCTGTGAAAGGGAAAACTTACCTTGATCCTTCAAAACCTTAGCCTTTCAAAACCCCAGATTACCTAGGGACGTCTCCCTTGGGATTAGCCACCCTGAATAGAAAGAACCCCCCATCGAGGTGACAGTGGGTGGGGAAGCTCCTATTACGCCAGTTTGACTCTTGCCTTCAAGCTACTTAACCTATCCTACAAACTGAGCGATAACAATAGTCAGAAGAATCTGATTTCAGTAGAGATCGTCAAACGGTTGGACCTTCCAACGACACTGCACCTACAGCCCTACACCATTGGCTGGCTTTGCCAAGGAAGAGATATTCATGTTAGCCAACAATGTCGCCTACCCTACGACATCAAGCCTTTCAAAGATGAGGTATTGTGTGATATTTCTCCCCTTAAAGTTTTTTATGTTCTTTTAGGACAACCATAATTGTGGAAGTGTCATGTTATGTATGAGTCTAGACCCCGTAGTGTTATTATTACTTTGGGTAGACAATTGTACAGGATCCTAGAGGTAGTGCTACCTACTACTATTTCTTTAATCATTGCTAAGAAATGTAATAAGGTCATTTCACAGACCGGGAAGTTCTTATTCTTTGTGATCTTTGCTCACAGTAATCATAAGTTCATCGCCACATCTGTGGCCTCTACACAACGCCTCTCTTTGTAGTAGAATCAAGTGGACGGGATCGTGGTATAAGACAAAGACATCTTCTCCTCACCTACAGGGGTACTGACACACTGCCAAGTAAAGCATCCAATTGATCTAACTCCTGGCTCACCTCTACCTAATGGACTAGTCTATTGGTGATTGATGATGGAGAATGACGAAATCAGGCATAATATCTGAGAGCTTCTTCAAAAGGGGCACATAAGACCTATCTCTGCCCCTTGTGGAAGCCCGGTTGTATTGGTGCAGAATAAGGACGGGACTTGGTGACTCTACATTGATTACAGAGCCTTAAACAAAATCACAATCAAGAACCACTACCCCATTCCCAGGATTGATGACCTTCTTGACAAACTCAAGGGGGAGAAGTTCTTCACCAAGATTGACCTAAAGTTTGGCTACCACAAGGTTCCCATCGAACCAACTGATGTATGGAAGACAACCTTCAAGTCTAAAGAAGGTCTCTACGAATGGCTAGTCGTGCCCTTTGGATTAACAAATGCACCAACCACTTTCATTAGGTTGATGGATGATGTATTGAGACCCTTCACCAACTCCTTTGTGGTGGTATACTTGGATGACATCCTCATATTCAGTTGAATGTAGGAAGAGCACATGCGGCATATTCAGCAGGTTTTGAGCACTCTGTAAAAGAATAAGTTGTATGCCAAATTGGAAAAATTCTCTTTTGGCATGAACATGGTCCAATAATTGGGCGACATTGTTGATGAGCATGGGTTAAATGCTTATCCATCTAAGATCCATGTCATCCATGACTGTCCAGCCCCAACCACACTGACCGAGCTTCAGAGCTTTTGGGGGCTATCCAAATTCTACCAACGGTTCATGTTGGGATTGTCCCATATTGCATGGGCCCTCAGCTAGGTGACCAAGGGCAGTGGTAGGGACAAGTTCATGTGGGGGGAGGAGAAGAGTTGATAATTCAATGATCAGAAGCATCGCTTGTGCTTAGCTCCAATACTCTCATTCCATGATCTGCAGCAACCATTTGAGATTGAGACTGATGCATCTGACTATGTTTTGGGCGCAGTTCTCACTCAGCACGGGCATCCGGTGGCATACCATAGTGTGACACTCTCTGATATTGTCCAGAAATACCCCATCTATGACAAGGAAATGTATTCCATTGTAAAATTATGTTGTCAATGGAAACATTACATTCTGGGGAAAGGGACGATCATACACACTGATCACAAGCCTCTACAGTTCATACAAACAAAAGGGAAATTGCAGAACAACCTCCATCAGAAGTGTTCCACCTACCTGTAGCAGTTTCATCTCAACATCAAGTATATGACAGGTATCTCCAATCATGTCATTGACTACCTCAGTCGGCCCCCTCTAGATGCACTCACCACTTTTCTCCATTCCTGTGGACATGAAGCCTCTAAGTGGCCCCAACTTTATCAACAAGATCCGGACTTCACCACCACATATCATCTCTTGGGTATAGGCGCAACTGTCACTGATTTTCACATTAAGAACGAACTCTTATGCCACCTATTCCATCTATGTGTTCCTACAAGTGAGTGTGCAAAGTTGATTTGGGAATCCCACTACAGTCGAGTGGAAGGACATTTTGGCATAGAGAAAATTGTAGTCATTCTTCAGAAAAATAATTATTAGCCAAAACTTCGACAGGACGTCAACAAGTATATCAGATCTTGCACTGCCTTTTCCATTACCAAGCCAGCCATCAAGAAGAAAGGCTTATATACCCCTCTTCCTATTCCCGAGAATCCTTGGGAATCCATCTCAATGGATTACATGTCTAGTTTTCCGTCCACCAAGCAAGGAAATGACTATGTGTTTGTGGTCATTGATTAGTTTTTGAGGATGTCCATCCTCACAGCCTGTAAAAATAATTTCACAATGGAATTTAATTCCAATATCTTCTTCATACGAGTGTGGGTCCACTTTCAGATACCAAAGACCATCATCTCCAATAGAGACGGCAGGTTCCTCAACACATTTTGGTCGAGTCTCTGGTCTCTGTTGGACACCAAGCTCACAAAATCCACTGCTTTCCACCACCAAACCAATGGCTAAATAGAGGACATAAATCAGATGATTTTGCACCTCCTACACATTTACAATTCTAAGCATCCATGTAAATGGGACAAGAGTCTCCCCTATGTCCAAAAACGTTACAACAGGGATCTCCATATTTCCATCAATCATAGCCCATTTCAGGTGGGTCTGGGATTCCAACCCTTGGGACCCATTGATGTTGCACTCTCTCTTTCCACCGCATAGATAGACTCTTCCCCTTATCAGTCTATGATCGACAAAGCCACTAGATTCATTAAGAGGATTCAACACATCTGCCAATAGGTCTAGGATATTTTGCAGAAATCCAATGCTAAGTACAAGAAACATCATAATCAACACAGGGTACCACACCAGTTTCAGGTTGGTGACAAAGTCTGGTTACATATGAAAAAGGAGCATCTCATCGGGCCCTATCGAAATCTTTTTCCACTTCTTTATGGGCCTTACACTATCACTAAGGTTTTGGGTAGCAATGCTTTTGAGCTCAACACTCCACCCTTCCTTGGTATTCATCCAATATTCAATGTGGACCTCCTTCGACCATATTTTCCACCATTATTGGAAACTTCTAAGATCGTAAAACAACTGACACCAACATAGCTCAACCCTAAATGCATGGAAAAAGAATCCACTGATCAAATCATGGAAACACAGGTAAAGGGCACTCGCTAACAACGAATCCAACTTTATCGAGTTGTCAAGGCAGGGCAACTCCTACACCAAGGCAAGTGACTCACCCATGGCCAAATCCAGCAAAATTTTCATCACCTGATGGGGCAACTCAACGCAATGGAGACCATTTCTTCCTAATGGGGGAGGATTGATCCAGGTGGATATTGGTGGCCACCCACCTATTCCAACTAGATCCTCATGTTTGTTTTTGTTTAGCATATTCTTCTGTACTACTTTGTAATTGTGATTTCTACACTTTTAGGGTTGTCTGAAGCCCCACACATCCTCCAGGTGGATACGGGTGGCCTCTCACCTAATCCAATTGGATTATTTTGAATGTTTTCATGTCCGCACATGTTGTTGTACCTCTACGGTCGTTTTGGTGCCCTAAACATTTTTTTTTGTCTTGCCATAGTCAAATTGTAGATGGAGTCAGAGTTTGATGATGAAATGTGTATCTCTCTAAAATACCTTTCCAATGGGATATCACAAGACTAAAATGGAGGTCATATGCAAACGTTACGGCCCTAGGAAGTTGAGGTACCAAATTACACCAACTTAACTATAGCACCCACATGAATTTTGGCGTTTCACCTTCTACAGTTAGGTTTTTGGATGTCTAGGGTTTTGGGATTCATGAGTAATATAAAAAAGGCCTATGGATCCTCATTGTAATCCATTTTTCTCATATGGATGCGTGTAGCAGCCACATCTCTTCTCAGAGATAACTACCACCATTCGAGCAAGTTTTCAGTTCTACAGTTTTACAGTTTCAGCCTATTTCATTATTTAATAGAAGATATTGTTCACTGGATATTTGTGTTATTCTCCATATCTGTATGTTTACTGTATTCAGTCTATTGATCATTTCATTCCTCTCCTAAATATGGATCAATGGGTCCCTCACACAAAAGAATCATGTGGTATGTTGTGAGTCGTGAAAATTAAAATAGCATGAGATAAATTATGTTACCCGTGATCTAGAATTAGCAGTCATTATTCATGCACTAAAAATGTGGATACATTACCTCATGGGGAGTAATTCTGAGCTAAGGATAGACCACTATGGTCTGAAACATTTGTTTGGAAAACCAACATTAAATTTCACACAAACTAGATGGCTCGAATTCATTAGCGAGTATAACTTTGAAATTAAGCACATCAAAGACAAGGAGAACCAAGTGGTTGATGCACTCAGTAAGAGAGTGCATGATATACATGATACAACCATCAGTATGTACAATATTGATTGGAAAGATAAAATTTTAGAGGCTGCAAATTCAGATCAACATTATTTGCAAATAAAAGAAACATTATAGAAAAGAAATTTACAATTGAAATTTAAATATTATGAGCTGCAAGAGGATATGATCCTCAGGTATAGAGGAAAAGTATATGTATCGAATTCTATAGAAATGAAAGATATAATGATGGGGGGAATGCATAATGTACCCTAGGTTTGACACCCAGGATACCATAAATCAATTGTAGTTGTGAGGAGCTAATACTTTTGGCCCAGAATGAAGAAATAAGTGGCTAATTATATCGCCATATGTATATTGTGATAGAAGGTGAAAACCAAACATAGACATCTAGATGTGTTGTTACAGTCATTTCCCATTCCATTGTGGAAATGGGAATTAGTTACAGTTGATTTCATCATGAAGCTTCTCAGGATAGTGAAGCAACATGATTCCATCGTGGTTGTGGTGGATATGTTGACTAAGGGTGCACATTTTATTCTAGTGAAAACTATACACAAGACAACAAATTTTGCAAATATCTACATGAAATAAGTTTCCAGTCTACATGGGTGCCTAAGGAAAATTTTCAAACAGATATCCCAAATTCCAATCCAATTTATGAAAATATTTGTCTAATGGATTTGGAACAAATATAAATCTCAGTACAACATATCGCCAAAAATAAGATGGGAAAATAGAGAGGACTAACAGAATAATTGAAGACATGCTCATAATGTATCTCATGGACCATCCATCCAAGTGGGAAGACTATATTCATTTAGTTGAATTTGCTTACAATAATGGGCACCATGCATCGTTAAAAATGAATCCATTCAAAGCCTTGTATGGCAGGAAAGGTAACATGGCAGTAAGTTGGGATAACCCATTAGAGAGAGTTGTTGTTGGGCTAGATTTGTTGAAGGAAATGGAAGAGAAAATGATGAAAATCAAGTAGAATTTAAAGGTTTCTCACGACACACAGAAACATTATGAAAACAAGAATATGGTTTTCATATATTTTAAATTGGGTGAATATGTATTTTTAAAAGTGAAATCAAAGAGAAGTTCTCTAAGATTGGGTTGCTTCCCAAAGTTGGTAACAAGATATTATGGACCTTTTGAAATCTTAGAAAATATAGGGCCAATTGCGTACATGTTAGCTTTTCCTGCATTCATGAGAGTGCATAATGTATTTCATGTGTCATTATTAAAGAAATACGTTCCTTCTACTAACCACATAATTGATTGGAATGTGATCTAGGTAGAGCACGAAGGAGATTTATGGGTGGAACCAGTATGCATCATTGACCGAAAATTCAAAGTGCTCCTAAAAAAAGAATTAAACCTATTATTGGTCCAATGGACCTGCTACAATCCTGAAGATGCAACATGGGAGCGTGAAGAAACTATGTGAGAGGAATACCTGCAATGTTTTGTCAATTTTGAAGAAAACATAAGCTAAAAATGAAAGACTCAATTTTGGGTAGCTAGATTTCTAGAAACACATCTTAGAGCTCTTGGTCACCTACATTGACAACCATGATAAAATAATGGTGAAACACGATGGACTAAGAGCAGTGAAGGGTGTGCATTCCTTGGGTCAGTAGGTTGAGAGGAACAAGAGATTATGGTTGGAACTGTTATTGAAGGGTGAACATATTGCATAGTTTTGTTTTCTAGATATTATGATGTAAATTTGTATACGTATATTGGAATAATGTGTGCACCGAGGACGATGCACAATTGTATGGTAGGGGAATGTAACTTCCCCACTATAATATCTAGTTTAATTAATGCATAATGTATATATAATGTATGAAAGTGGTTATGGTCAAACAATGTATATGCGAATTGTATTTATTCCCAAATCCTTTTTTCCTCATTTTAAGGTTTTGAGTGAACCTTCTATTTTGTTGATGAGTGTTCCAAAAACCAATCATTGAATACATGTAAGAGGGTGGGTGTGAGAAGTTACATCCCATAGTTATTGGGAGCATGGGGATGAACTAAAATCAGCTTAGAAAATAATGTAAGTCAAACAAGAAAGTAAAGAGAGGAAAAAATCATATGGCCAAGCGGGATGAATTAGGAAGTCTTGTTTTTGCATGAACAACAAGCAGATAATAGAAAATAGAAGCACTGGAGTTGGAGAAACAATCGAGGGAAAATTTTGGAGCATTTTTTTAATTGAATACTGAAGAAGAAAGTTCTCAGTCTTGCGGTAGAATTAGGTTTTCAGACCTGAATAATGAACACATGTGTGAGTTGTGTGTTGTAATTGTTGTTGTTTTACTCGTAGTTTTCCTAGAAGTGAGATCCCTTCAGTTCCTAGTAGTGATATTCTTGGTCACCCATTCTAGACAGACCTTGATAAATGAATGGGATGCCTAATGGACTGAGAGCAGTGAAGGGGTACATTCCTTGGGTTGGTAAGGTCAAGAGGAAGAGATTTGGTGGATATCAAGACAACTATAGGAGAATGTCAGTGGGTTGTCGGATTATATGAGTTGTGAGTGCACTATGAGAGACACCCTCTTTTGTGGATTCCTAGCCTCAGGTCAGGGATAACTTGTTGTTGAGATCTAGAAAAACAATTCCATGGTTGGTTGGAACATATGTCCAAAGTAGTTGGTTACACGATCGTTTTAAAAATATAATTGTTTATCTATTTTTCTAAGTTAAGTTATGAGTTTAACTATTGAGAGTTTTACTCTACCTATGAGAATGGTTTTATATGCTAGTGTATGAGGTTAATTAGATGTATTCATGTTTATTTTAACAATTTTTATCTTCATTCAAATTAATGACAGTAGAATCATTAAATTTGTGTGTATTCATATAGTTGGTAAGCTACAGTATTAGATAGTAGAAATTTTTTATTTTTATGTGTATTCCATAATTAATGCTCCTTGGTTAATATAGGGGATGTCACATGACACCTTCCTCTTCGTTGGGATTGAAAATTCAAACACTTAGACTACAATGGACCCTCTTAGTTGGACACTAATGCAAACCCCTGATCTAGAATTGAGTGAACAAATTGTATTGTTGCTATGACCCTTCACAATCTGTATGATGTTCTAGTAGTATCATTGACAAGTTTACCTAGAGTTATGTAGAATATTGGAGGTTTAAGGTGATTTACCTCTTTGAGAAATAGTGAATCGTGGATTTTCCATCTCAATGGATGCATGACAACCATGACAACTACAAAATATTCTGGGTAGAATTCCTAGTGGTATTATTTGAGTTGTTGAAGAGATTAGGAGAACACCCACAACCATGTTGGAAGAGGAGGAGAGAGACCCATTGGAGCTTCTAGAACTTGGTTACACTATGGATATGTGATCACAAGGTTTCAAGGGTTGTCGATTTCTAGGTTAAGACCACAATAGAAGGATACATCATTGAATTCGTAGTGGAGATGAACTAGTATTTCTCAAGAGAAGAAGAGTAGTTCAAGAGGGGATCTTGTAGAAGAATTGTGTTGATAGGGAGAAATGCCCCACCTACAACATAAGGGATTCTCCCCAATTTAAGTTCCCAATCAGACTTTGCAATATTTGGGATAGGGAACCCATTCATATTCTAGCTTGACAAAAATTATTGATTTTATGATTTAAAGGAATAAATTATAAGTCCTAATTGAAATCCTAAAACTAACAATAGAATGTTGTCCTAAAGTCAGGACCTGGCACATAATTTCAAAGAGGGAGGCCCTAATTTGACCATTTGGTACTAATTGCAAAAATTGAGGAAAGATTACACTATAATTCTAGGGGGAGGGACCAATTTAGGAATCGATGTTGATTTCCAAATTAGGCGAAGGAAACAATGAACAAGTGAAAAGGGGGTACAATTTGGCAATCAAGGCTTATCACCAAATTGGGCCTATTACCCACCATTTTAGCATTGGGGAAATTAGCTCAGAAATGGGGTAGTATCATGGAAAAATTCAAATAAATTACATATTTCTAGTTTTCCAATTCCAGAAGAAACGTAGGATGCTCTTTGTCACAAAGAGTTGCTTGGGAAGCAATGGTTGAAGGATGGGTTTTGACTAGAGATCTAGTTAGAGAGGAGGGTGTTCATTTTTCTCACTGATATGAAAGTGAACCTGATATCATTCTATTCAAGGCTCGTATATCTTTATGCTCAAATGATCCACAACCACATTTTATAACAAACAAAGAAATTAATTGTCCAGATAAGGTTGTAAGTAAGTTTTCAAGGCGAGTGGAATTTGGTTTGGCTTGTTGGTTTGAGAAAACTCACAAAATGACCATTGAGATATTTCTCTAGTTATCATTGAGTTTGGTCCTCAAAAAATTTCTCACTTATAACCAAGAGCTGGTAGAATATTCTTGTGTAAGTGATACCTTGGAATCACTAGGGTCCATGTTCAGATGAGTATGTTTGTTATAACAGAGGAAATGCCTAGACTATTCTTAGAAGAGGCCTTGGAGAGTAGACCAGTTGTTTAAACAAATACAAAGAGACCTAAATCTATGACATAATGCTCAACAGAATGTATATATATGTGGATTCTAGAACACATTTATGGGGAGTTGACCTACAAATAGGAACAAGGTTGACCTTATCTTATCATAAAATTTGATGGAAATTCAAGTGGTACCCTAAGTGTGGACACCATTAAAATATGGAGGGTCGAGCTATGTTTATCTCAAAAAGGAATGTAGGGTTGACCTATGTACTTGAACGACATATGATTTCTCTTGCATGAGGAGACTCACTCTTTTTTAAGTATGGCGTGCCCACTTTGAATACCCACTTGGATGATGACATGGAGGCTAGAGCATGCATCTTGAAGACCATTTTTCCCACCTTGGAGAAAAAATTGAAGATTGTATTTGCTAATTTTGTGGAAGAAAATGATCTTTAAAGGGAAATTGTAGGTTTATGTTATGCCAAATCCCCCCTATTCCCCTCATTTATGGATATGGGTCATTTTTTGAGGTTTGTGCCCCTTGATTTTTGTACAAGTGGCTTAAAAGGCCCACTTTTGTATTTTAAAATTAGTTAATTAAAGAAGAGGGCCTTTTTCCCCATTAGATTTAATGTTGTTATTAGGTTATTTTCAATGTACTAGAGCATTCAATGCATTTCCAAAACAACAACATAAAGAGGATCACTGAAAGAAACACAATCACAAGGTACACAACATTTTATCTTGGGAAACCCTCTTGGGGGAGAAAACCCAGCAAAACATTCCTCAATAATAGATTGCCAATACAATGCCAAGACTAAGACCAAACCACCAAGAATAATATAGGATTGAGAATGCACCTCTCTTCTCCTTTTTCTTACAACTGCAACTTCCTTCAAAACATGTGAACTAGAATTTTGAGTGATTTAGTGAACAAATGAGGTGCCATGCTCACTTATAAATACTAGTGAGGAGGTGTTAGGTTTATGTCTCTTCACTTAGTAGGGACGACTTCTTCCAAGAGTGGTTAGAACCACTTTATAAACCTTAGGGGCCAACTTTACAAATACCACCATATAAATATGGTTTGACCAATCCACAAAATGGGATTTGGTCTTATACAAGATATGGCATGATCAATCCACAAAAGGGAATTTGATATATAAGATAATAACTCAAATATAATTAGAATATTCTTCGAAGTTACAATATTTCAACACTCCCCTTTGATGAGAAAGGTATTCTACAGACATAAACCAATACAACATCATCAAGAGAGAGAGAGGGAAAAAACATCATCAGCATATGGAGCACTAGCTGGCATATCTACAAATCATTGAATTTTTTTCTCATCATCAATATCAACATCGTTCAAAACATGGAGTTGGAGTATCATCATAATCATCTATGTATGAAGCTAAAACATCAACATCAATTAGCATAACACTAAATCAATAATATCACCAACCCAAGGCTAGTACAACATCATCATCAGCATGATGTCGATACAAAAACATCATCAAAAACATGAGGATGAAACAACAACATCATTAGCATGAGGATGAAACAACAACATCATTAGTATGAGGCTGAGACAATAACATCATCATCATATGGCAATAGTATGAGGCAGGTGCAACAACAACATTTTGTGGTACTCTGATAGACTATCCTTACCATACCTTTGGGATCTGCCCAAGAATTATAAGATTCCCTAGGATATAATATCCTAACAAGCTACCACGTGGTACTCTGACAGACCACCCTTACCAAACCTTCGAGATATGCCCAAGAATCAAAATATTCCCTAGGATATAAAATCCTAATGGAGCTACCACTATTGGACACAGTTGGCATATACATGCACATGTACTCTGGCAAACCTTCCTTACCGAACCTTCGGGATCTTCCCAGGGATGATCAATCCCCTTGGATATAAAATCCTAACAGAGCTACCCGTTGTTGGTCAAGATACCATAGTATCATCAACATCACTCCCCCTTTTGAGGGAGGCCCTTTCAAATAACACCAATCTTATCTCAAAAGTAATCAAACTTCACACGAAACATGGGCTTGGTCAACACATCTGCAACCAGCTCATTTGTTCCAACATATTGAAGTTTTATAGCTCCCCTCTACACCATATCACTAATGTAGTGATATCATATCTATATGTGCTTATAATTATCATGGAACACGGGGTTCTTCAACATCTTTATGCAACTTTGTTTATCATATAGAATCATGGTGGCTTCCATCTCCAGATCAAATAGACCTGTCAACAAATTCTGAATCCATATGGCTTCACAACTAGAGGAACATGTTGCAATGTATTCCACTTCTTCCATGCTTATATCAATACTGGATTGCTTCCTACTTTACCATGAAGTCATGGTTGACCCCAGACTGAAACAACATCCTGAAGTGCTCTTTCTATCAGAAGCACTTCCAGCCCAATCTGAATCGGTATAACCATACATTTTGAAGTCATGATCTCTAGTATAATAGAGACTATAATCCAGCATACCCTTAAGGTATCTCATCTCATGCTTTGTAGCTACAAGGTGAACATGTCTGGGATCTACCAGATACTAACTCAAGGTTTTCACAACAAAGAATATATCTAGCATGGTATTCGTCAGATAAATCAACGACCCAATAATATATCTATATAGAGTAGCATCAACCAATTCTGATGAAGTATCAGCTAGGATATTCAGCCTTGTTTCCATGGATGTGTTCATGGATTTACATTCCAACATGTCAAATCTCTTCATTATTTCAACTGCATACTTCCCTTAGTTAAGGGAGATCTTCTCCGAGCTTTGCCAAACTTCAATACCTAAGAAATAGTGCATCAATCCTAGGTATTTCATCTCAAACTCTGTAGTGAGATTCTTCTTACAATTTGTGATGAGATTTTCTTCTCTTGTTAAGAATAAGTCATCCACATATAGTAGCAATATAATTGGCTCATCATTCATAACCTTGAAGTAAAGGTTAGAATCAAATTTACACTTGATAAATCCCAAGCTCATCAAAAAACTATCAATTCTGCCATACCAAGCTCTAGGAGCTTGCTTCAGCTGGTGTAGAGATTTCTTCAACCTGCAGACATGGGTTTTTCTATCTTCAACTTCAAACCATTGTGGTTGTTCTATATACACTTCTTCTTCAATAACAACATTTAAGAAGGTTTTTTTCACATCCATCTGGTGTAACTTCCACTTCATTTTGTTTGCAAGAGATATGATGGTTATGATAGAAGTGTATCTAGCTACATGAGAAAACATCTCTTCATAATCAATACCTTCCTTTTGAGAAAAACCATGAGCCACTAATCTTTCTTTATGTTTTTAAATACTTCCATCTGTTGCATTTTTTATCTTGTATATCCACTTGGAAGATACCACATATTTGTTCTTTGGTCTGGGAACTACTTCCCATATGTCATTCTTTATAATGCACTGGTATTCTTTTGTCATGGCATCCACCCATTATTTCTTCTGAATGGCTTCTTCAAAGAAAGTAGGTTCATGTTCTATGAGATCACACATCAATTCCATATAACTGGAGAATGGCTTAGGTTTCTTTCTTTGTCTCGTGGTTCCTTCTGGGGAACCATACTTATCTCCATCTTGAATAAGTTCCCTCTCCCAAGATGGCTTTCTCCTGTGAGAGATCATCATCCAGGGAGGTTCTTGAGATTCTATCATATCACGATCTTCTAGAATCTCATCATCAAGAGTAATTGTAACTGCCTTCACAGGTTCTACAACTCTAGGAGCTACAGGTTATTCTTCATATACTTCTTCAAGTTGGTATTTCCTTGATCTTTTGAGTGTTTCATCTTCATCAAAGGTTACATCTGTGTTGATCTCAATATGATGGTAACCTGGTATGTAAATTTTGAAGAACTTAGAGACCTCATAGTATCCAACAAATATTCCCTTCTTTCCTAAAGGATCCGGCTTAGTTCTCCTTTCTTTTGGAATGTGTACAAAAATTGGACAACCAAATAGTTTTAGATGGCTTACTTCTGGCTTCTTTCCAGTGAACATTTATTTGGGGGTTTTGAATCCAAGTGCACTATGGGATAATATGTTTTGGAAATAAATTGTTGTTCTTGTTGCTTCATCCCATAAGTGCATTGGAAGATCTTGATCGTGAATCATAGTCTTCATTGCTTTCATAATTGTTCTATTCTTTCTTTCTTCTACACTATTCGTTTGAGGATTATAGGGAGTGGTGATCTCCCTCTTAATATCGACATCTCTATAAAATATTCCAAATTAATTTGAAGTGTACTCTCCTCCATTGGTTGACCTAAGTATCTTGATTTTCCTTTCGGATAGGTTTTCTACCAAGGCTTTGAATTCCTTGAACTTTCCAAGTACTTCATATTTTTATTTCAAGAAATAAACCCAATTCTTACAAGAGTAATCATCAATAAATGACACATAGTATACATACCTGCTTAGAGAGGTTGATGGAATTCGACCACATACATCTGAGTGGATGAGCTCCAATATTCCTTTTACTTTATTTTCGCTCTTTGGGAAAGGATTCTTTATGTTCTTTCCTTGTGCACATCCCTTGCATACACCTTCATGATCAACCTTAAATTTTTGTAAACTTGTAACTACCTTACTTACATATGGTAAGGATTTGTAGTTGATATGAGCTAGTCTTCTATGCCAAAGTTCACAAGGACTCTCAGTGGAGTGAGTCAAGGCTGCATCTGAATGACCTTTTAACTTGTACAAACCACCTTCTTATGTTCCAATAACAACTACATATTCTATGGTTTTTACTTTAGGCCACATAAGAACTTTACCATCTATGAATGCAACCGTGAAAACTTTCTTATATAGATCCAAGATATAAAGTAAGTTATTTTTCAAACCTAGCACATAAATTACATCTGTCATTCTCATCGGAGTCCCTAAATCAATTTTGTAGGTCAATTCTCCCATTCCTTTGATAGGGTACTGATAATCATCTCCAAGTGAAACTTTCTAGGGGAAGTCCTTTTCTGTAATGCTAGAGAGAATGTCTTTCTGACCTGTCATGTGTATAGAGGCACCATTATCTAAGAGCCAAGTATCCTCTCTAGGTGTCACAGATCTTGAGAGGGCGGAAAACAAAACATAATCTTCAATCTCTTCTTTAGTGAAATTCTTGGGTGGCTCATCATCTTCAACTGCATGGGAATGATGACTTTTTTATTTCTCTTCTTGTATTCTTCCCTTCTAGTAGGACAATTCTTAGCAATGTGTCCCATATTATCACAATTATAACATTGATAAGAGGAGAAATCTTTTTCTTTTCTTTGACCCTTATGATATTTCTGGAATCTCCTTGGAGGGTGAGATTCTTTATGGAAGTGAGTGAATCTCTTTTGAGAGTGAGATTCTTTATGAAGGTGGGTATCCTTTTGGAAATGAGACCTTTTATCTCTTCCTTTAGCATGAGCATCTAGGGATTGATATTCATCCCTTAATAGAACAACTTATCAGTTGGCTACTCTTGCTTCTTCTTGAACACATTCTTCCCATAGACTGTCAAATTGGAGTTTCTCTTTTCTTACACAGATGGTTTGGATGAAGGAATCCCAAGGTATTGTGAGACCATTAAGAATTGTCATGATGATTTCATATTCATCAAAGTTTTCTCCAATTTCTTCTAACTATTCTTTGAAATGAGTAACCCTAGAGAAATAGTCTTGAACCATTTCTTCTTTCTGCATCTTTGTATTCTTGAGTTGGGTTCTCAAGTTCATCTTCTGGTTGATGTTCTTTCCTTCATACATTCTGGTTAGGGAATAAAACATCTCTTTTGGATTATTCTTAGAAGACACTTGAGGGATCAAGTGATCTTTAATGGAATCTCCAATTATCCTTTTGGCCCTAATCATATCCTTCTTGTACTTCTCTTTGGTTGCATCTTCTTCAGGCTATAGTACATTTTATTTTATGAATTTTGCAAGGTCATTATTTTTAATAATGAGTCCAATTATGTATTTGCAGACATGGAAATTTTCTACACCTTCTAACTTGTCAACAAGCTTGGTGCTTGCAGACATCTTGACCTGGAATTAGGAAAATGACCAGAAAATGAAAGTGCTTAGAAAATGAATTTGAACTTACCAGGAGATGCATTGGATTGAGGCGAGTTGGTTGAAGGTGACTGTTTCCAAAAATTCCAAGTTTTACCCCTTGAAACTTGACCTGTGAAAATATGGACTGTTACTTCTAGTACTGGTTCAGGATTCCTAGTTTTCTGGTACTAGTCAAAACTAGGGTTTGACTTTTCAAATATTATGGCCACTAAAAGGTGTGTTCAAGATGTAAAAAGATGCACTAGGGTAGGGGCACACTTTTCTGGACGATTTTTAGTCAGAAATTCCTCTTCAGTAAAAATCCCTAATTCCTTGTACGACAACAATGACATTTTTAGATACCCAGTGAAAGGTTCTCTATCGGTCAAGCTCTGATACCATGTCAAATTTGATGTTGTTAGTAGGTTATTTTCAATTTACTAGAGCATTCAATGCATTTCCAAAACAACAACATAAAAAGGATCACTGAAAGAAACAAAATCACAAGGTACACTGCATTTTATCCTGGGAAACCCTCATGGGGGAGAAAACCGAGCAAAAAATTCCTCCATAATAGATTTCCAATACAATGCCAAGACTAAGAACAAACCACCAATAATAGTCTAGGACTGAGCATTTGCCTATTTTCTCCTTATTCTTGCAACTACAACTTACTTCAAAAGATGTGGACTAGAAGTGTGGGTGAGTGAGTGAACAATTGAGGCACCATACTCACTTATAAATACTAGTGAGGAGGTGTTAGGGTTATGTCTCTTCACTTAGTAGGGACGACTTCTTCCAGGAGTGGTTAGAACCACTTTATAAACCCTAGGGGCCGACTTTACAAATACCACCATATAAATATGTTTTGACTAATCCACAAAAGGGGATTTGGTCTTATACAAAACCCGACATGATGAATCCACAAAAGGGCATTTGATATATAAGATAATAACTCAAATATAATTAGAATATTATTCAAAGTTACAATATTTCAACATGCCCCTCCATAGGCTAGAATAGGGGCTTTTAGCCTAGGAAATTAATATTTTAATGTAAAGGAAGTTGAGCATCTCCTCTATAAATGTAGATTCACCTCCTCTCATTTTCGCATGGTTTGATTGGGGGAGAAATCCCTTAGCAAGTCTAAATTTTATGTAATTTTGTCTTCTTTGTAAAATTTGTTACAAATGGATGAGTAGAGGGACCTCTTGGAAAGGTTTTGTTGATGTGAATTGCACTCTTTTCTTGGATGGATATTGGTGAAGCTTGGATGAATGCATGATAATATAAGTGGACTTTGTGTCCAAATGTTATAAATGTTTTATGGTTGGGTGGGAGCATTGCCTCCACATTCCATGGGGGCTATGCTCCTTGATTGTCAGTGACGACGAGAGGCATATATGGGTGCTACCCCTTTGAGCTCTTGACGAGCCTTGCAAGTTGTAGTGTTGCGTTGGTGCACCCATTGCATGGGATACTAAAATGGTCCATATGTGGTCATATACATTTGAACTTAGATCGATGAGTGTTTTTGGTCTCCTTTTATTGGATCATTATGTGTCCTTTAAAATATCTCTAGCATTACAAGCTTTATTTTTTTAATTTGTTTATCTTTCATTATGAAATTTTAATTTCAATGGACACCTCAAACTCCTGTGCATTAAATGAGTGAGGATAAATATCATTCAGTGGAGTTGCTACATCAATTTGATCTACAAGGAGGGTAGTGTCCATCTATATTTATCATGAATGAGGGGAGATGACATCGTCCCATGAAAACCACATGATATAACATGGAGGTTTCACATATATTAAGTTGAGATAAGATGTGGCAAGTGTGCACCTTTTCAATAAGATAATATATTCAATAAAGAAAAATGAGTATGTCACATTCAAATACCAAAATTGTTTTGACTAAAAAACTATAACTCGGATATCTATTTCACCAAAACCACCCAACACATGTCTCATCCCAACTACATTTACAATAATAGATATTATCACAAACATGAAGTTCTCTAAGATTGGGTTGCTGCCCAAAGTTGGTAACAAGATATTATGGGCCTTTTGAAATCTTAGAAACTATAGGGCCAATTTCATACACGCTAGCTTTTGTTGCATCCATGAGAGTGCATAATGCATTTCATGTGTCATTATTAAAGAAATATGTACCTTCTTCTAACCACATAATTGATTGGAATGTGATCCAGGTGGAGCATGAAGGAGATTTATGGGTGGAACCAATATGCATCATTGACCGAAATGTC
>ML808195.1:0-16060 GCA_009831015.1 Picea engelmannii | reverse complement strand
AGAAATTCACTTACAAATCATGAAGAATGCTCATCAAACCCTAGTTGTAAACCTTCCAATGAGAGAAACACCATAATATGCCAAGAAAATCCTCCAAACAAGAGTTGTGCCTCACTTCCAAGAGCAAAATACCAAGACAAAATACAAAAGTAGATATCTCACAAGAGAGTGAGTTATGTTATGATTAAAATGAGGTCCAACGTCCTCTATTTATACCAATCTATGACCTTTAATTTTAAAAATAGGTCATTAAAATAGCCGACAAGGCTGACCTTTAAAATTTACATTGTTTTACATTAAATGCTAAAAACATGTCATAAAATGAGCTAAAAGGGGGACGTCAAGCCCTTCTAAGGGAGTTGTTGGCCCTTTTTGGGCAAGCACAACATCCAGAAAACCAAACGTTGGCCCTTCCAGGGGTCCACCAAGCTTCCACACGTGCCAAATGACCTCAGCACACTGCCACACGCTCCAGACAACGTCCAGCTTTCTCAGGTGACATCATGTCCATCCAAGGCACACGTTCCATCTGCAGTGGGTGATCCCCCCTAGGCTGAGCTCTGCCAAAGTGTCCTGGGTGGAACATCCTTCTTCCTTATCGTGCAATGGCTCATCACAACGTTGTCCTGTCTCTGCCATCCCAGCAACCATCTGATGGGCTCTTCAGCCCCATGGAGATCCGAGCTAATCATATCCCCATGTGTACCGGTCCACTGGTACCTGTCCATCGGGCATGGTCCTGCACATAAAAAATTACGCCCTCCATGGGCTCATCAGTCCTCGGGATCATAGCAATGTCAATCATATTTCATCATTAAATTTATCAAATACATGCATGAAACCCATAACATATCTTCTAAGAGCTCAAAGACATTACACATATCTACTATACAAAGTTGAGGAAACAAACAGAATAACCTATTGGGCTAATATCACAAGAAAAGGAAAGTTTCCACAGAGGATCATTCAAGCCATGTTCATGAGGTGATATGGTCTAGGGATGTCCAGTCATAGTAAGACCATGGGTAGGTGTGGTCTGTGGGTGCCTTTGTAGGAGGTGATTTGTACCTGTCATGGATGCACCTTTTTCCAAGCCCCTTTATTGCCTTTATTCTTTATTTGTTGCTTTTCTTTACTTTTTACTTCAAGGTCTGACAAGAGGACACTGCCTTGGCATGGTGACCAGAGCTGACAGTGTTACCTAGTATCTTCGCAGAAATGATAAGGTTGGCTCGTGATGAGACCCCCTTTCCCTTGGCCATACAATTAAAGGTCATTGCCCTGGCATGGTGACCAGATAATGGCAATGTCATACTGTTGGATACCTATGAACATAATGGGTTGGGTCGTGATGAGACCTCCCATCCTCTTGGTTAGGTCTTGTTTTATTATTTTTCTTAGGGTCCCTTTAGTTTCTTATCGAGAGGCCTTTTATTGCCTTCTCGGGGATCCCTGGGCGAAGCATATCTAGGTTTCATTTCCTATGGCTTTTATCTTTTACCAGCTTCTTTTACCCCCTGAGCCTTTAGCCCCTTCTTCCCACAGGACAAAGTGTAACCCTCAAAAGGTCATCCTAATGGCTGGACTAGGGGAATGGGATGGATGTATGGGAGATAAGATGTAAAATGATAGAATGGTGGGAGCAGACGATGGCTCTGCAAATCCCCCCTGGTGGCTAACCAAAACCCTATAATACAAGCTTGCTTAGGTCACCCTGTTAATCCCCCCAATCAATGGTCAAGTGGATTAGTGTAAGATCCAAGAAGTTATCAGAAATGTAAGGAACCTGATGCATATATAAGAAGGTTATAATGATCAAACATGACACATACCATGATACCTTGGACCAATTACCTCATGGAGAAAGAGTCTTCTCTGATGCAAGTACAAGTCGATGGTGATGGAAGCTGCTGCTGCTAACAAGACAAGTCTGGCGAAGAAGAAGGAGGATGGGCCCTCCAGGGCCATGCTCAGGTCAATCCTGCTCTCGATACTCCATGTCTAGGACCTGTGGGCCTCGAGACATGATCTCCTATTTATCCCTAGATATCGGGGATAACAGGTTGCACGCTCATTTTAAAAATATAATTGCTTATCTATTTTTCTGAGTTATGTTATGAGTTTAATTGTTGAGCATTTTACTCTGTGTATGAGAATGGTTTTATATGATACTATATGAGGTTAATTATATGTATTCATGTTTATTTTATAAAGTTGTAGCTTCATTCAAATTAATGATAGTTTAATGGTTAAATTTGTGTGTATTCATATAGTTGATAAGCTTAGATAGCAGATTTTTTTTATTTTTATGTGTATTCCATAAGTAATGCTCCTTGGTTAATCTATGGGACGTTACAAGACACCTTCCTCTTCGTTGGAATTGTAAATTCCAACACTTGGACTACAATGAACCCTCTTAGTTGGACACTAATGCAAACCCCTAATCTAGAATTGAGCAAACAAATGGTTTTGTTGCTATGACCATTCACAATATGTATGATGTTCTAGTAGTATGATTGACAATTTAACCTAGAGTTATGTAGAATATTGGAGAATCAATATGATTGACCTCTTTGAGAAACAATTCATCATGGATTTTCCATCTCAATGGATGCATGACAACTACAAAATATTCTGGGTAGAATTCCTAGTGGTATTATTTGAGTGGTTGAAGATATTAGGAGAACACCCACTTCCATCTTGGAAGAGGAGGAGAGAGACCCATTGGAGCTTCTAGAACGTGGTTACACTATGGAGATTCAATCAGAAGGTTTCAAGGGTTGTCAATTTCTAGGTTAAGAACATAATAGAATGATACATCATTGAATTTGTAGTGGAGATGAACTAGTCTTTCTCAAGAGAAGAAGAGTAGTTCAAGAGGGGATCTTGTAGAAGGATTGTGTTGATAGGGATAAATGTCCCACCTACAACATAAGGGGTTTTTCTGAATGAAAGGTCCCAATCAGACTTTACACTATTCGGGATAGGGAACCCATTCATATTCTAGCTTGAAAAAAATTGTTGATTTTATTATTTAAAGGAATAAATTATAAGTCCTAAATGCAATCCTATAACTAATAATATAATGTTGTCCTAATATAACGCTTGTCTCATATTTGAGAAGAAGAAATGAACATGATATAAAAAACCATTCCAACCATTAGAACATAGAATAGTTTACTATGAAATAATGGTCAAAATTGTGAAATCACCAATCATCAAATCAAGTTAGCCTCGTATTAATAACCAACAACCATTTCATATCCACTACCAACAATTGATTGAATCACAATAATAAGAGGAAATCATCATGTGTACAAGACTAGTCTATAGAGAAAGTAAAATTTTCACAATCATTCTAACATAAACAAGAAAGGGAATAGTCCCACACTCAAAGTGTGGCCAACAATGGCTTCTCCTGATTAACAATTCATGGAATAGTCTACAAATATGCACAAGAAAAAGACCTTTCTCTATTGATTTTATATTATTTATACAAGAAAATAAGTGAGAGATTCATCATTTGGGCCCCTCTTGTTGGCTATCCATTCTACTTTATAGGTCAATAGGTTTCTCCATCAAGTTGTCTTTTTTATGCATCCTGGGGGTTCAATTTCTTTGTCACTTCTAAGTGCTTATTTGAAAATTTGATTCCTTCCTTGGATATCCTTGATTTCTCTTCTTATCTATCCTTTTTTCCACCTAGGCCTGTTTTCTTTCTTAACCATCCAAACTTCTCGTACTCTTGTGCCACCTAGTGGTTTCAATTTTTTATATCAGTTTGAACTTACTTTTCTTTTATTATTTAAAGTCTCTTTCTTGGCCATTTGATTCCCTTTGAAGTCATTGTAATTCATCTGAATGTTAGTGTACAAAACACAAAAGACACAGGTTAACTTTTAACATTGAATCAATAATCCCATCGAACAAGTCTCTTTTTGGTATTTCAAATTAAATTAGTCGATAATGAGTTTTTTGGCCATTTTGCTAAGGTCAAGAGTAAGGCTTAAAACTGCACATTAGCAAGGTATCAAGAGTCTCGATTTGGGGATCAACACTGATCTCAAAATCAAGACCTGATTACACATAAGTTCAAAGAGGGAGGTTCAAGTTTAAGCAATTGGGACTAATTGAAAAAATCGAGGAAACATTACACTATAATTCTAGGGGGAGGGCCCAATTTAGTAATCGGTGTTGATTTCCGAATTAGTCCAAGGAAAAAGTGAACAAGTGAAAAGAGGGTTCAATTTGGCAATCAAGGCTTATCACCAAATTGGACATGTTACCCACCATTTTAGCATTGGGGAAATGAGCTCAAAAATGGGGTAGTATCATGGAAAAATTCAAATGAATTACAGATTTTTAGTTTTCCAATTCCAGAAGAAACTTAGGATGCTCTTTGTCACAAAGAGTTGCTTGGGAAGCAATTGTTGAAGGATGGGCTTTGAATAGAGATCTAGTTAGAGAGGAGGGTGTTCATTTTTCTCACCGATATGAAAGTGAACCTGATATCGTTATATTCAAGGCTCGTTTATCTTTATGCTCAGATGATCCACAACCACATTTTATAAAAAACAAAGAAACCAACTAACCAGATAAGGTTGTAAGTAAGTTTTCAAGGCGAGTGGAATTTGGTTTGGCTTGTTGGTTTGAGAAAACTCACAAAATGACCATGGAGATATTTGTCTGGCTATCACTGAGTTTGATCCTCAAAAAATCGCTCACTTATCACTAAGAGCTGGTAGAATCTTCCTATGTAAGTGATACCTTGGAATCACTAGGGTCCATGTTCAGATGAGTATGTTTATTATAATAGAGAAAATGCCTAGATTATTCTTAGAAGAGGCCTTGGAGAGAAAACCAGTTGTTTAAAAAAATACAGAGAGACCTAACTCTATGAAAGAATGCTTAGCAGAATGTATATATATATATATATATATATATATATATATGGATGCTAGAACACATTTATGAGGAGTTGACCTACAAATAGGAACAAGGCTGACCTTATCTTATTCTAGAATTTGATGAAAATTCAACTGGTGCCCTAAGTGTGGAAAATATTAAATATGGAGGGCTGACCTATGTTTATCTCAACAAGGAATGTAGGGTTGACCTATGTACTTGAATGACTTACGATTTCTATTGCATGAGGAGACTCACCCTTTTTTAAGTATGGAGTGCCCACTTTGAAGCCCCACTCGGATGATGACATGGAGGCTGGAGCATGCATCTTGAAGACCATTTTTCCCACCTTGAAGAAAACTTTGGAGATTGTGTTTGCTAATTTTGTGGAAGAAAAGGATCTTTGAAGGGAAATTAGAGGTTGATGTTATGCCAAAGACCCCCTATTCCCCTGATTTATGGAGATGGGTCATTTTTTAAGGTTTGTGCCCTTGATTTTTGTACAAGTGGCTTAAAAAGCATAATTTTGTATTCTAAAATTAGTTAATTAAAGAAGAGGGACTTTTGCCCCTCCATAGGCTAGAATATGCGGCTTTTAGCCTAGGAAATTAATATTTTGATCTAAAATAAGTTGAGCATATCCATATAAATATAGATGAACTTCCTCTCATTTTCTCATGGTTTTATTGGGGGAGAAATCCCTTAGCAAGTCTAAATGTTATGTAATTTTGTCTTATTTGTAAAATTGGTTACATATGAATGAGTAGAGGGACCTCTTGGAAAGGTGTTGTTGATGTGGATTGCACTCTTTTCTTCGATGGATTTTGGTGAAGCTTGGATGAATTCATGATAATCTAAGTAATTGGACTTTGTTTCCAAATGTTATAAAGGTTTTATGGTTGGGTGGGAGCATTGCCTCCACATTCCATGGGGGACATGCCCCTTGATTGTCAGTGGGGATGAGAGGAAACTATGGGTGCTACCTCTTTGAGCTCTTGACAAGCCTTGCAAGTCATAGTGTTGGGTTGGTGCACCCATTACATGGGATACTAAAATGGTCCATATATGGTCATCTACATTTGCACTTAAATCGATGAGTGTTTTTGGTCTCCTTTTATTGGATCATTATGTGTCATTTAAAATCTCTCTAGCATTACAAGCTTGATTTTTTCAATTTGTTTATATTTCATTATGAAATTTTAATTTCAATGGACACCTCAAATTTGTATGCATTAAAAAAGTGAAGATAAAGATCATTAAGTAGGTTTACTTCATCAATTTGATCTACAAGGAAGGTAGTGTCCATCTATATCTATCATGGATGAGGGGAGATGGCATTATCCCATGACAACCACTTGATATAACATGGGCATTTGATATATATTAAATTGAGATAAGATGTGGCAAGTGTGCACATTTTCAATAAAATAATACATATTCAACTACTAAATTTTTTTTTACTAAAAAACTACAAGTAGGATATCTATTTCACCAAAACCACCCAAAACCTGTCGCTTTTTCCACAGAAAATGATGCTTTATATTAATAAAAATATAAACGGTTCTTTCACAGAGATGTCCCAAAATCCGTGCAAGTCCTTCCCCACTAAGAACACCATCTAAAATAGTGAGGAAACATATAAACAAGAAAATTACCAGCTATATCCAACTTTGTATAACGAATAGATAAAAATAAATAAATAAAATAGTCATTCTGACAGTTCTAACCATGAAGAGGTTATAATCCATCACACTTCCTCAAAAATAAACATATAACACGAAGCATAGTCTAATAAAGGTCTAAGAAATGATAAGGACCCTCATGATCCTCCACACATTGATAATAGACTATTCTCCCTGGTTCTCGTGAAAGCGCATATTTGCACAAGTTGTCCGTAACTTTGTTATTTACCCTATAGATATGTGCAAAGGATATTTTCCGAAAAATCTTTATGGTCTCCCTGATATGATCCTTCCATAACTCCAATGCATCCACCTAAAGACGACCCTTCCATTTCAGCCATTCAATGATGATACACCTAGAATATGGATCTCCAAGATCGATAGACGGGATGACAATGGGAGGATTTCCCATGCTCCCAATAGCTCAACTTTAGTATTTGTTCCCACCCCATGGTTAATAAACCATTTATAACTTTTTTTCTCGCTAATATTTATTCTCCCCCGAGCTCCACAATTGTTACTCGATGACATTGTTGCCCCATCGAACCACCCAATCACCCCATCTCCTTCCAGACTTGTGGGAAGAACACCACAATAGGAAACTTTAGTTTTTGGAGTACATACCCGCGATTCTGAAATTGAAAGAAAAAACACTTTATAGATGTTGGGGATACCGCCTTCAAATATGGCCAGGTTCCTTTCCTTCCAAGTATACCAACATATGAGAGCTGGTAAGCTTGGGTACAAAGTATTATGTACTCTCCACGATTTGAAGCAACTCGCAAGCCTATCACCTGTCCACTTTGTTGTGAGATTTAAGGAAGTAGCAATCTTGTTCCAGACAATAGTGACGAATGTACAACCCACAAATAAATGATATACAGTCTCCAAACAATGTTTGCACAACTGACACATACCTGAACCTAAGAAGCCTTTGCGTTGCAGATTGTCCCATGAGAGAATTTTGTTCTCCACAGATAGCCAAACAAATATTTTTATTTTCAATGGACAAGCCCAAGATCATAACGTTTTCCTCCAGCCACCAACCACATAGTTCCACCTCTTATTCTCCACAACCAAAAAAGCATTATTAACTATGATCTGACCCGATGCATCTCCCCCTAACCATATGAGCTCATCTGACTTCTCAAGTAATAGCACCCCAACATTTATAAGAGCTCCACGGAAAAGCTTCCATTCCATAGCGAGACCTCCCTCTAAATCTAGTTCTTCACTAGATCTCCAATTTGTGCCAATCATCCCCACACGAGGTTCGCATTGATCTTGATAGAGATAATGGATGCCTTTTTTGTTTATGGAAGCGATCAGATCTTCAGGCAATATCGCCCCTTCCCCCATCCCCAGAATGTGAT
Organism: Picea engelmannii; assembly: GCA_009831015.1. NCBI lineage: Eukaryota > Viridiplantae > Streptophyta > Pinopsida > Pinales > Pinaceae > Picea > Picea engelmannii. Next base: position 8,100 of record ML808195.1, on the reverse strand, counting down.
CTCTTCCTGTCACGATAGAGTGTCTTGTCCCTGGTCACCAAGCCAACCAATGAAGAATAATATGTATTGAATTCAGAAGGTATTTCCAGGTTTTAGAACCTTTGGCTTCCATCAAATTTATCGTGCGTAAACAACGAGAAACAGAAATGGAGGGGAAGTATTTTTCCTTTAAGATACGATGCCAAAGTCCTTCATGCATGAGTGCTCTCCACAATGTATTTATGGCCATTTATATTTCTCAAGCCCCAACCCCCATGTTGTTTTGGTCAAGAAATGAGTTTCCAATCACACAGGTGGATTTTCTTCTTCTTTTTACACCCATACCATAGAAAACTGTAAATTAAATGTTGAATTCTTTGATGGATTCGGGAAGGCTTTCTTTCAAGAAATTCCTTAATAAGAATCAAATGACCCCCAATAGTAAGCTATTTATTGCACCAGTGGCTTATCCGACATTCATACTTATCCACAAGCCACTGCCAATCCTCAATCCTATACCTGTCAGTCTTCAAAAAATATCCAAGATAATTGAAACCAACCGAAAGATCATTAACATTATAATGATAAATAGCCTTTAAATTTTCCAGAACATCTTGTTGTAGACCAAACTGCAGGAAAGTAGTTTTCTTTTCATTGATCATTAGACCAATTGCATTGCAAAAAAATCCCAGCACTCTTTTAATTTCCTGCCACTCTGCCAATGATGCTTTAGTCTTAATAAGAATATCATCCACGAACAGAAGATGTAGGACCTTGATAAGCCTTGATACTTTAATACCAGTCAATATGCCATCCTTCTAACTTTTCTTTAAGGTCAAACTCAAGCTCCACTTCGTCATTTGCAAACCAAAACCACATTGAAATAAAACCAACCTAAGAAAATCCCAGCTGACACAATCATAGGCTTTCTTCATATCAATCTTGAGGATTAAAGCTTGGAGCTTTTTGGCTTTTATACTATGCAGGCACTCCTGCGTCGTCCCAATAGAATCTTTAATTTGCCTTCCTTTTAAAAACCCAAATTGCTCCTCAGACAAGACACGAGACAAGATCGTTCTAATGCATTTAGCAATAATTTTAGAGAAAATCTTGTAGCATAGATTGCAAAGAGCAATCGTGCAAAATCCTCGAAAGTGTCAGGACCATTCACTTTCGGAATGAGAGCAATAAAAGTAAAATTAAGAGCCCTGCTCACTTCTCCAATCAATCGTGCTTCCTCTACAGCATATAGCAAATCATTTGCAACCAAATCATAGAAATGTAGGTAGAATTCCACGGTCCATCCGTCTAGGCCAGGACTTTTGTCTTTGGCGAAACCTTTCAAAACCTCTAATACTTCCTCCTTAGAAACCGATTTTTCTAATTGCATTATCTCTTCCTCATTTATCATCCATGGAAATAAACCCGCCATTGCCACTTTCTCCTTAATCGAATTGATATTCAATTCTTTATAGAAGGAGTTGAAATATCTATGCGCTTCCATTTTAATCTCATCCAGTCCATAATGAACCTGTCCTAAATCATCTTTCACCTCCCAAATATGTTTTTTGTTCCGCCTATAGCTGGCAAAATGATGAAAGTATTTAGTATTTATGTCCCCACATTTGATCCAAGTTTCCCTTCTCTTCAAGCGCCAACACTCCTCTTTAGCCAGTAGAAATTTATTTCTATCCATTTCCAGAGAATTTATCCGGGATCTAATTTCATTGCAATTTTCGTTTTCCAGAAAAAGCTTAATGAGATGTGCAATCTCCAATTCTAAATTTTTAAAATCTATAAGTTCCTTCTTCTTTTTATCGGCCCACCGTATTTTTACCTTATCTTTCAATATAGATAGCTTCCTGGATAGTCTACTTTATGCTCCATGCCCCTCTAATGCCAGCTAGTTACCCCAAACAGATCGAACTAGATCACAGAAGGACTCATATTGTATATAATTGGGATTGAATTTAAAAGGATACGCAACCGGCTTATAACCATAATCAAGTTGAAGTATCACCGACGTGTGATCAGATATAAAGGGGAGCTCCACCCACGTTCTATACTTGGCAGCATCACATAAGAGTGTTTCAGAAACATATGCTATGTCTAGTCTTTTATGGATCTCATCCATACCTTTCCTACCATTGCGTCAGGTGGGCATTAGCACCGGAGGCCTCACATCCACTAAATGATTTGTAGTGAAAACATTTTTCAAGAAGTTTGCCAATGTATCAGATAAGGCCACCTCACTCCACACTTCATCGAGACTAGTATTAAATTTCAAATCCCCCACCAGAATGAGATTCTCCTGTGCTAGCAAACTTGTTGCTTCGATCTGTTCCCATAAAATTCTCCGTCCCGAACACGACCCATAGGTATTTAAGAAGTTGATGTTTTTTTTATCATGAATGTGGATACCTGTCAATAAAATACCACCAACACTTAGAAAAGGTTGCAACTCATATAAATTAGGGTTCTAAGCCACCATAATCCCCCTGGACTTCCCAAAAGAACTAACAACACTGATCATCCAACTTGGGCAAATAGCATTCATAAACTTTCTCGCCTTTTCCTCCGAGACTAGAGTCTCTTGTAAGAAAATAATATCTGGATTAACAATTGAACAAATTCTACGCAAGGATGGCAATTTGAGGGTGCCACCTACCCCTCTTATGTTTAGGGTTAATAGGATCATGATTTATCCCTTATGAGGGATTTCATGCCTCTAAGCACCCCCAAATAAAGTGTAGTAACCGGATTCGAAACACCAGTCAAAGTAGTTGAGCTTAATCTTTTACATGCACTTCGGGTTTTAATAGGAGAAACCTCCAAACCCAAACCCCAAGACCAGGCCATAGTCTTCCCTTTGTCAACTTTTTGTCCATTCTCAATGTCACTCGAAGCACTGTCTAGGTTCCTCTCATAAGCTTTCATTCCCCAATAGGTTGGTAAAGGTACAGGACTAACTAAACCACTCCAAGTCGGGTTTGTGATGTTTGTTCCAGAATCTGAACAAAGTTCCACCTCTGATGCAATGGGTACCTGAGTGTTAGATGCTTCACAATCTAATCGAAGTTCCATCTCTAATAATAAAGGCTATTGAAGGGAAGATGTATCACAAAGCCCCTGAGGCTTTGAAATATGAACTTCCTGAACTAAAAGAGAAGATAAGGAATGTGGTGAAGCCACCGAAATCCCATCATCATCACCACTAGAATCTCCACTAATAGGTGATACATTAGTAGTATCACCAATCTCAGTTTCCAGTAAATTATTGGACGGAAAAGAATTTTCCAGGAAGTCACGTTCCCAAAGAGACAACTTAAAAACAAAGATGGGTAGTAATGTCTTAACTTACCAATAAATGTGCCTGAGAGGAGTTTTGTGAAGTCTTCAGCATTCCCTGAATTATAAGCTCCCACATCTTCAGCTTCCCCTTCACTCATGTAGTAATATCCATTAGGTGAGTCCATAGTTTCTCTCGGATAACCTCCTCCCAATGAAAAGGGACAGTCATTGCGCAGATGGCTTGTCCGCCTACAAGAATTACAACGAAAAGGTAATCCTTGATAGTCAATCCTATGTACCATAACTTTTCCCCTCCATTCCAACTCCAACGTATCCATGAGCCTAGCATGTAAGCCCATCTCAACTAAAATGCATGCCATACATTTATCCTGAGCTAGCAGAGTTTTTTCATCAACCTTAAGGAAGCGGCAAAGCAAATTTCGAGTGGCCATTAGGGATTTTTTATTCCATAAGTTAAGGGGTAACCCTGGAAGAAGAACCCATACGTGAAGAAGACTAAATGATTTGGTAGCTGGATCAAACCTCATATGACACCTCTTAAGCATCAAGTTGCCCCCCTCAAAATCCCATAAGTCATTTAGAATAATCTCAGCATCTTCTGGAAAATTAAAAACTAGACCGAACCACCCATATGTCAAAGTTACATATTTTGGTTCATACCTAAAGATGGGTGTCCAAGTCCGCTTCATCCACTCAGGGAAAGGAATACTACTCTTAGATTTATATGAAAGCCTCCCAACCAACGCTCACAAGGAGAGCTTACATTTTTCCTCCAATCCCACATCCATACCTATAACCAGATGTCGCCTAACCTTCTTAGGTTTCCAAGCCCTTGTCACCTTTTTAAGTCTCGGCTCCTTCCCGCTCTGAGCCTCCCTCTATGTGAAGCCTGTACTAAAACCAGGAGTCCCTCTATCTAACATCAACCACTTTCTTAGCCCCTCCTGCACACTATCAAGAAACAACTCACCCCTTATACTCCGCACAGGTAGACTAATACCGGAAACCGTAGCTACAAGGTTCTGTGAACCAGTCCCACCATCCTTCAAGGGGTTTGTCAACCTAACTGGTATCTCAATATTCAGCAACGAAACAGGTGAAATTGAAGCTTCCTCCTCGGTACCCGATAATATTACCTCTACCACCGTATGTGAGTTTATTAAATGAGTTGTTGGATACTTAAATGAGGAGGGTTTGAAGTTCATACTACCGCCAACACCTGTATGGTTTTTTAAGCCATCTTTAGAATAGAAGTGACCTTCACATCCCTTATCTTCCTCATCTGTTGAGCCCATAATTACGCTGACTTCATGAACCATCCAAGGAATATTTTTGACCAACAGAAATGAAGCCAGCACATTAAACAAAAAAACCAAACAATGTAGAAGGCCCTACCACCTTAGTTCCAAATCTTAATATGAAATAAAACCTAATAAAAGTGCAATAAAACCCCTATCTAACTAGTAAGGGAGTCCTCTAAAATAAGAATGGCATACAATCGCCATTAATTTAGAAAAAACACTTCTAAAAATAGCAAGGTCAACCACTAACCTTCCAAAAATGTTTGAATCACTACTTAGTAAGGTATCCCACCAAAAAATACATCCTTCGAGTTCCTTAGTTTAGTAATCCTTCATTACTACCCAAAACATGTCTCGTCCCAACTACATTTACAATCATAGATATTATCACAAACATGAACAAACTAAGAACTTTTTTTTTTCTTCAAAAAAATTCACTTTATATTGAAAGGAGAATATAAAATTGTTCAATACAAAAAGGCCATGATATGTTGGAAAATACCAGAATCTCTTTCCAAAAAACTGATAAATAGAGACCCTGTCTCCCACATACTAGAAACTCAATGCCAATGAAAAAAAAATGCACTGAAACTCTTCCAGCCAATGCTCAACTAAGTGAGCTCTCCCTCCCATCAGGAATTAAAAAACAAAGCTCCATCACTACACTCAGTGATATCTAAAAAGCCATCCAACCATTAAAAAATAGCAGATCAAAAACTAATAGAGGTCAAGGAAAAAATTGTGCCCTTCATTTTCTTCGATGCACTAAAAGTAGGTGAGTTTCCCAGGATCTCTGGAAAGTGTCTGTTTTGAAAGGTTGTCCGCCTCTTTATTTTCCTCTTTGTAAACATGGTTGAAGGAAATATTTTTGAAATAGGTGAATATATCTATGATTTTGTCCTTCCAACAATCAAGAGAGATAACCTGAAGGTTTCCTTTTCCACTTAGTCAGTCTATAATGATACTGGAATCACCCAAGTATGAATTTTCTGAATGGACAACCGAGTAGCCAGAGTAAGAAATTCCCAGGCACCAAGCAATTCAGCTCTCATGTTGGTGCCCAGGCTGCAATTTATAAGCCATTTAAATTTGCAATGTTCACTTAATTTGATAACCCCTCCCTCTCTGTTGTTTAGACCTGTGGATGCAATTGCTCCATCAAACCATCCATAAACACCACCCCTATCAAAATGAGTGTGACCTGATCTCCAGATAGGAACTTTCAGTGCATGAGCATGTTCCCTCAGGGACATAAGTGAGATATGGATCACCTTAAAAATCGAAGAATCCTTATCTTCAAAGAGATCCTGGTTTTGTTCCCTCCATATATTCCAGCAGATCAGGGCTGGTAAGGCCTGGAACTCAAAAATTTTATTTTTCCATCATTTGAAAAAATCACTTATATTAGCTCCAACCCAGCTTCCTAGATAATTTAGGGTCAATTTTAGATTCCTCCACACTTCCGTCATGAAGGCGCAGTCCAAGAACAAGTGCTAAGTAGTTTCCTCATTCAGTTTGCAAAGAGTACAAATACCCAGTCCACTGAAACCTTTTCATTGAAGGTTCTCCCAGGATAGTATTTTTTTCTCCACTACTAGCCACGAAAACGACTTAATCTTCAATGGGACATTCCAATCCCACATCGCCTTTCTCCATCCACCTATGCTGTAATTTTTTTTCATATTCTCGGATGCTAGATAAATTTTCTTCACCGAAATCTTACCCATTGAGTTGCCCCCTGCCCATTTAAGGGTGTCATGTTTTGCTTGAATATAGACACCATTGTTGATGAGCACACATCGGTAATGACACCATTTAGCTTGTAAATGCCCTGTTAGCTCCAACTCTTCACTAGAAATCTAATTCTGGGTGATCCTCCCCGCTTGAGATCCTGTCTAAGCCTGAAATAAGAAAAACAAACATTTCATGTTGATAACATTTACCAACTCGTCTGAGAGTAATGTCAAGTCCCCCATTCCCAAAATTTGATCTTTTCCAATTACAATGGATTTTCTGTCTCCTGGGCTCCAGACGATCCAATGCAGTAGAAGGTGTAAGGATTTGCAAAGGTTAATCCATATCTGAGATCCTCGTGCTTTGTAAATTTCCATGGTTCGCTGCCATCGATGTACTGAAACAAAAGGAAGATATTTCTCCTTTATCACTTGATGCCAAAAGGACTTGATTCATCAACACCCTCCAAACACTGTTTGTTTCCAAAGCACTACTGAAACCATTCATATTTCACAGTCCCCAGCCCCCGAAAATCTTTGGCCTCGCTATCATCTGCCAGTTGCATAGGTGAAAGCTCTTCTTTTTCCAGTAGCCCGACCAAAGAAATCTAAAGATGATTTGATGAATTTTTGTTTGGATCGATGATGGCAGGCTTCCAAGTGTCAACCAATAGACCGGTTGACTCTCAAGAATTGCTTTGATTAATACCAGGCACCCCCCTAAAGATAGCCACCTTGAGTACCAGTGACTGATCCTCCTTTCGTATTTTTCTACAAGCCATAGCCAATCGTCCGATTTGTACCTACCCAACTTTAAAAAGAAACCAAGGTATCTAAACCCCTCTGAAAGATCTTTAAAGTTGAAAGGAAAGACAAATTTCAGAGAATCCAGAATCGAATGGTTAATACCATGCTACAGATTTTTTTTTTTTGTGGATTAATCCGAAGACCGAAGGCATTACAAAAGATATTTAAGATCATGTTGATCTCCTCCCATTCATCAATTGATCTAGATGACATGATGAGTATATCATCTACGAATAAGAGATGGAGAATTTTAATAAAGCGAGAAACTTTTATCCCTAACAATAGTCCAATCTCTTGGTTGCGTTTTAAAGCCAAACTCAAACCCTCCATGATAAGGATAAAGAGGAGCGACAACAACGGGCATCCCTGTCTAAGCCCCATGTCGCTTCTGAAAAATTCGAAGGGTTCTCCATTGACCAGAATCGCGAACGAAACCGACGAAATGCAGCCCATTATCCAGTTTGTCGTAGGCAACCCGAAACCACACTGAAGCAATACCAGCCTAATGAAATCCCAACTTATGAAATTGTATTATTTCCTTAGATCAATTTTGAGTATTAGGGCCTGAAGTTTTTTTTCTTTAATGCTATGGAGACACTCTTGGGTAGTCCCAATCACATCAATAATTTGTCTTCCTTTCAAAAATCCAAACTGTTCCTTGGATAATGATCGCGAGAGGATCAGTCTCAGTCTCTTAACTATAATATTTGATATCAACTTATAACAAAGATTGTAGAGTGCAATCGGTCGAAAATCCCCAAAGTTTTATGGACCATTTACCTTTGGGATGAGAACCATGAATGTCAAATTTAGGGACCTGTTCACCTCTCCAGTAATGCGTGATTCTTCGACAGCCTCCACCAAATATTTAGCAACCACGTCAAAAAAATGTATGAAGAATTCCACACTCCACCCGTCAGGCCCTGGACTTTTTTCTTTGATGAATCCTTTTAGAACCTCCAAAACTT